>VMDO01036287.1:0-15257 GCA_007922755.1 Pedetes capensis
TGGCTGCCTTGATGTCCTGAGTGAACTCAAGACGTGTACCTTTCATGGTCATTTCCGCTTTGAGGAAGAGCCGGAAGTCACATGCCGCCAGGCCCAGTGACTAAGGTAGATGAGGACACACCACAAGCTCTAATTGGCAGAAGCTGCCATCCTGCCATCTGTCACCTAGATCCATGATTTAGAGCCACTTTAATAGACATCTTCTCCCAATCACAGGTTACACCTGACTCACTGAACCGGACCAGCTGAAACCTGTGACAGTGTTGATCCTAAGGTTCCAGGCACACTCACCTCTTCCCATATTGAAGGCCCCTGCCTTTCTGTCGGAGGCCCTCGGCAGCACATTCACCATGTTTTCTGATCACCTCTCTCATAGGTCCTACTTGAAAATAAAACCATTTTCCGCCCACTCCATCCCCATCAATCAATCAATGTCTCACTCCCTCCCCATCTCCCTCCCCTCCTGTTATTACATACTGGTTCCCAGGATAAACAAGTATCTGAGAAAGCATTTTTCAAAGACTTGAAATGTTTGGCAGAATGTGGGCATTTCTGTTCTTGCATTCTCACTCCGACAATGTGGTTTTACCATGTTGTCAGAGTATAAATAAAGTCCTTTTTCTCAAGAGAGGAGATCAAAGATTTTATTCTTAGAATTTTGTACTTTCCAAAAGGATGTATGTATTAAACAAACTAATAGGGTAGCTTAAGATTTGGTTCCTTTGCTGAACAGAAAGAACATATATATATATATATATATATATATATATATGTATGTATGTATGTATGTATGTATGTATGTATGTATATATATATATATATATGCATCCTTTTCCTAATTATTTTAATTGCACAGAAGGTCCTGTGCATTCTGGAAAAGCTGTAGTGCATGAAGAGACATGAAGAGCAGACTACACCCTTTTAATGAGAGAGTGATTAAAATTCTATGCACATCCATTAGCGTCATATGCTCTTAAAAAGCAATGACCAGCTTTCTACGGCAAATCCAAATGCAATGGTAGCTAGCTAATAAACTCAACCGCCAATACTTCATTACCTGCAACACTCACTGTTCTGGGACACTGATGCTTCAGAAGAGTAAGTTGGACTACCTGGATCAATCACTTAGGGGGGTCTACTAAAAACCTATATATCTGGAACCTGCGCTAGACGAATTAAGGCTGGTGACTAGGGCTCTATATTTTAAGAAACTCCAGAGTTTATTCCCAGGCCTATAAAATTTTGGCAATCACATCCAACTAAAGCCAAAATATTATGCTCAGCAGTGATTGTTCACTGTTTCTACCCAATCATCTCCTAAAAGCCCACAATATCTCCTCTGAAGAGATGGCTTAAAGACCTAGTGATGTGCTTTTTGGTTTTATTCTATAAACCATTTCAGAAAGGTAGCACACCTGTAAAACATTGTGCAAAGTTCTGACATCAGTCATTGTCATTATTGAGTTCTATCCCTCCTGCCCCTACATTGCTCTCATACACTACACAGCATATACTGCTCCTACTCCCCACCACTCCAAATCTTTATGCTGTAGTCCTCCCAACACTTTGCTCGAAATTAGCATGCAAAGCAACTTACTTTATTAAAAACAAAACCAAACACAAAAAAGTGTGTGTGTGTGTGTGTGTGTGTGTGTGTTAAAAAAATCATGGGACAAACTAAAGGAGCAGTCACATAGTAATCTCAGAACTTTCCATATTTTCCTGCCATTTAAATGTCGAATGAATGATTAGATATAATCATGCATACACCCATATAAAAGAAATACTTTAGAGCTGATATTTAGGCTCTTTACTTTTTGTTTATGTTATTGAATAATACTTTATGGTAGCAAAATTGTTTTGCAAAAAAATGAAAAACAAGGTATTCAATTATTAAAATAGGGTCAAATAATTTTATTTAGGTATAATGTAAAATAATAATATATATGTATGTTTGTATATATCCGATTTATTAGAGAAATTTTTACGTCAGAATATGTCAAATCATTTCCTTCATGTGTAATAAAAGTCTAGCTATTTATTTAAATTCAAGTAAACCCTTTGTATTAATGTTAATAATAAGAAAACATTTTTTAAAATTTTCTTACAATAAAAACCACTTCATTTTGGCTGAAACTACAACTGTATGCTCCTTCATAAGTAATAACCCTTGAAGACAGGAACTCTAAAAGTTAGCGTGGGCTGAAATCTATGTATGTACTAGAATTTCTGCAAGGTGATCATCTGGCTCTTTAATTTTTAAAAAACTTTTCTACTGGTGAAGCCATGTAGAGAAATTTACTTTTCCCTCAACTAACATGTTCTAGCCTTGTTCTGTAACAGCAACCAGTATTCTACAGATATACAACTTACTTTCATCCTTAAGTGTTCACTTATTTTTCATATGTCAACAAGATGTTTGTATGTATTATCTTCCTTGTTTTTGAGCAAATAAATTGAGGCCTGCATGGTTAAATTAATGACTCACCAAAGTCCCCTTGGCTAACCAAATGGAAGAACTAGGATTCAAAAATCAAGTCATCTGGTTTCAAATGTAAAACTTCATTTTGCCACACGTGCTGGCAATTTAATCTCAAAGTTTGTGGAAATGAAAATCACTACACATAAAACAGAAGCCGAAAGCCAGAGAGAGGGGGGAATGGCATGAGATACACTGGACAGGTCACTGGTGCATCACTTGCTGTGAGTGAGATGCGGGTAAGTGGAGGAAAGAGCCCTGGGTGTGGATCCTGAAGGAGATAAGACAGTCCATTTACAGATCTGAGAGACAAATGCTGCTGTCCTTGGAACCATGGGGTAGACACTGAACATTAATAATTTACATTTAGAGACACAAAACATCAACAGCGTATCTGCTTCTTCTCAGCTAAAATTGTCCATCGGTTTGAGCAGACTGCAAAGTCCTAAACACCCAGGAGCTGGCTGAAAGTTTAGTTGCTCAGCAAGTACCAGGATGTGTTCTCCGGGCGTGATTATTTCGTGTGTCTGCCCTCTGAACAGCAGCCTACATTTTCCTCAGAGGTTCCGTGAGAGGAGCTTAAAGTGCGTGTGAAGAAACCCCACACACAGGTAAGATGGAATGCTCCTTGGAAAGCATAAAACTGACATATGCTAAGGAGTAGGAATACAGTACAGGCTGATGTATATCAACCACTGAAATCCATTTGAAGAGCAGTGGAAGAGAGAGAACAACTGTCTGAAACCGATGAAGCCATGTTGCAGCAGACGGATTTTTGACAGCTGTTAAAACCACAAAAAAAAAGTGTACCACAGAGAAAGCACTAAGTGTTGGAAATGGCATAAATGATTTTTTTCTTTTATATGTATCAAACCTATTTTCCATTACATTAACTATTTATTGGCACAGAGAAATGGCAAATATGAAATCGGCTTGTAAAATGAAAACCCAAAGTCAAATCAACAAAAAACAAGGCCAATCCCAGTTCTAGTGCCCGAAAATATCTCCTTTGACAAAAACTGCAGGTGCTATTCCTCTAATTGGACTGGGGCTTAGCTCAGTTGCTACAGTGCTGTTCTGTCCTCTCTCGGGCCCTAGGTTCAATCCCCAGCGCTGCAAAAATAGAAGGAGGAAAATAAGGAGTGGCAAGCCACTCCCAAAGCAATCCTGAAACAATGAGCCACTGAAAATCCTACAAATAGCACAGAAGCACTGACACAGTGCCTTGCATTGCACGGTAGTGGGGGGGGTTTTGTTCTGTTGTACGCAGGGTCACTATGCATCGGACCCAACTTGATGGCACCTAATAACAATAATTCCTCTAACTGTACTTCTTTTTTTAGTCTTCTTTTTCCTGCTATCCTAAAAAAAGAACTGTCTTCGTTATTAAAAAAATTCAAGTACATTCAACACATACGGTAACTTTATTAAATAAACATATGCATTAATAGTTAATATACAGATAATAAATGTGTACTAATTATATTAACTGTTCATTGACCACTCTCCCTATGTAGACTAGCCACAGGGGAATAAATGGATCCAGGCTTTGAAAAATCTGCTACTTACTCAAGAACATAAAACTAACAAACAAACAAGTATAAAAAAGAATTAAGAAGTACACAGCAGAGGTAACAATAAAGCTGGTGTGATAACTTAAAGGAGAGAGGTCAAGTCAGAGATGGCCTCCAGATGGACAAGGCATCTACGAGGACTAGGAGAATGACTTCTTGTTGTTCAGTGCTGGGGACTGAACCCATGTTCTTACACATGCTTGGCAAGGACTCTACCATTGAGCCGTAGCCCCAGCCCTGGAAGAATGATTTTTATCTGGTTTGACAGAGGCAAAAAGCAATGCCAATCCAGAGTGTAGACGTGCAAACAGTAAAGGGAGGGACGCAGAAAGCACTGACCACTGACACTGTGGACCATCAACACGTGGGTCCCTAGGGAATACGCTCAGGCAATGAGGCGGCAGAGAAAGCTGGAACTCTGGGCTGGAATCAACCCAGTAAGGGTCTCGAAAGCCAGGCTACAGAATTCAACTCTCACTTCTTAAGTCACTGGAACACATCTATTCCCAGATTTCACCCAAGGGCAGAGTTAGAATAGTTAACTAAGCACCCTAAGGGTTACGAGTAATGCAGTATATGAGATGGAAAGAAATCTTATGAAATAAATGGAATTTTTCTACTTCCTAAAGCTTTTGCTTCAGTCTCCAGGAAGCCGAAAGATAAATTCAGTGCTCAGTTTCATCTCAAGTCCTTGCTCCATCTTTTTTTCCCTCCTAATTGATTTGTTATCTGTATTTGATGTGCACGTTACTGCAGTAAGCCGGTTCGCATCCTTTTTTGGTGGGCATACATCGTGTGTAAATAAAAGTAAAGTAACGTGTCCTGTTACTAGGAAAGAACTGTAGGTGAGCAACTTAAATTTCAGAAGAGAAAATTCACCAGTCAAGCAAAGTTTATTCCTCTACAAATATTTCAATGAAAGATGGTCGCAACCAGTTAGTAGACCCTGCGATGAACTACTGCTCTGTAATCCAGAACCACGGGGTTCAGCAACCTCTCTGCTTGCCTGGCTGTCCAGTTTGACCTTCTGCATGGATCAGTGCTGCGACAATGATGCCAGAATGACCTTCCGAAACGTCCAAGGCTTCCAACGCTGCAGATATTTTCAGCTGTATCAGCCCTGGCTGCCACAGCATTCTGCGTGATACTGAGTGGCAAAACTGGAGCCTCCTGTACCAGGCTGACCTTTGAAATGCACAATATTTTGCTGCCACTCAAAGATGAGTTTTCTCTTTCCACATTATGTTTTGATGCTGCTTCCCTTGCTTAATTAGAAAGCAGTAATTCTATGAATAAAATGACATTTTTCTTTACATGAAAGCATTTCACTCCTGCATACACAGTAAGCCTAACCTTGGTAGAGGTTTTAAAGAACACTTTAACTGGCATCTATAAATAATATTTTTTTAATTACTGTGACAATTACTTGGAATTAATGGTAGCAAGACCTAAAAACTGTCATTATTCCTATAATGGTCAATGTGAAATTTGAGAGATGAGCAAATTTTATAACTCTACTTATCTTTTGCCTATAGCTGTAGCCCTGTGGCATCCGATCCCATCAGATTTCAGAAGCTAAGCAGGGTCAGGCCTGGTTAGTACTTGGATGGGAGACCTCCTGGGAACACCAGGTGCTGTAGGCTTGGGAGACAGACCTGGCAACCCACTCCCAAAAATCAATCCACCATTGAAAACCCTACAGACAACAGAGAAGCACTGACAGTAGTGTTTCGCCTGTTGTATGTAGGGTTACTATGAGTCGGATGCCGAATCGAGGGCACCTAACAACAACAACAACAACTTATCCTTTATGTTTACTAATATGTATTCCACGCCTAGCACAGTTCCTAGAATACAAAAGAACACAATTAGGTATTTAAGTAAACCCTGCAGAATCTGCATGCTTAATGCATGTCATTTTCCACAGAAATATTAAACTCAAATATTGGTGCTTAATTTTCTTGCCAAAAATTTAGTACATTAGCTTCAAATCTTGAAATCTAAACTTACCTATTTCTATAAATGCATCTACCTTTGAGATTTTTTGATACATTAAAGGAAAATGTCTTTTAATCCATTAATGTCAAGTCATTAACAAAAAGCTGTTGCTGAGTGGACAGGTTAAAATTTAACACTGGTAAAAGAAAAGGGCAAAGGAAATCAATTTATCAGGACACAGATTAAGGTTCTGAATAATAGTACCTACCAACTTTTTGATCTCAAGCCTTAGCAATCACAGAGAGTAACAATGTGTTTAAATTTGCATTTGTATGTTAGAAAACTTTTTGTTTATTTTCTACTTAGAGTCTCTGGTATACTACATTTTCACAAATCCATACTGGCCATCAATGCAGAGATTCATTAAATGATATTAAATATAATATTTCACAGGAAAATTAGAGAATCAATCCCTCACTTTCATACGTTTATTCTGTTCTATTTTTAGTTACAATTTATGTAATCATTTATGGACTGTACACGGACACAGGGACAGCACACAAAAATGTGCACACGTACACGCATGAAAATGCTGTGATTTGCTAGGGCGAGTGAGAAAAGTTAATCAGAAATCTCGATGTGAATGTAGGGCTATTCAATTTTTGATGGCACGTTTTCTTATTTTAAAGTTGGAAACAGATTTCTCTTTTTTAATGAGAAAAATGCACTGAATTACCCAAATAGCTTTAATAATGTAGTTGAATAGATTATAAAAGAAATCACTCTACTCTTTTTGGGCTCATGACACTTCTTCAAATGTGCCACGAAGTAGGCCATCCAGCAGAGCGATTGGCAGGATGGTGTGTCACTCAGAAAGGATGTCAGCAACTTCACAGGGGGTAATGATTTTGGGTCTAAAAGTAGGTTTTGCTGATCTTGTCAAGTCCTGGGGCAGAGAGTATTACTGTGAGCAGAACAAGTACTGTGCACCACACAGGCAGGTGGGCCGGGATTTAGCTCAGCGGGCAGAGCACTGCTCTGCAGTCTCTGAGGTCCCGAGTTCAATTCCCAGCACCGCAAAAATGGGAGAAGGGCCTGGCAATCCACTCCCAAGGCAATCCCGAAACAGTCAGCCATTGAAAACCCTATGAGGGTCTCTATGAGTCGGACACGACTCGACAGCACCTAACAACAACAACAACAGCAACAACAACACAGGCAGGTCAGGCCGTTTGACACAGCCCTCCTTCCAAAACTGGTGGAACTTCAGTTAGATCTCTGCTGGTTTACAATCACAATGCTTCAAAAACCTCTCCACATCTCACCTCCGTCATTACGTCTTTCCAGAATTAACTAGGAGTACGCCTCAAATCTAGATTGCCATGGATATTCCTGTACTTAATTTGTACCATACTATGGCAACAAACAAGAACATAAACAAAGAGCAGAGCTAAGGATGGAGACATCAGCTCTCAGAACACCTTCCTGTCTGACACTGGAGCAAATCATGTCTCACTTCCCAAGGCTCCCCTTTTACCTGAAAGCCAGTGGGATCTGATTGCCTAAATCTCACAGGGCTGCAGAGGCACTCTGGGTGGTCATCGATTAAAAGAATAGGTGCCTGCCAAGTAAGGAGCTACCTTTTTAAAATTATTACAATTGTTAACTGCCAGATCTTTTGCTGTTGATTTGCTTACGATATTTCACTTATTAATGAGCCCTTTTCCCTAAACCATAAATTTCACAAACTCAGGATCCACATCCTGAATTTCTCTTAAATATCTCAATCATACTCTTACAGTGAAACTTTTCATGCAGTGGGCTTTCAACAGATATTTACAACTCACGGTGAGTAACGGTCAGCAATAAAATAAAGTTCTGCATTTTCTAACCTACAGTCCAGATGAAATCCAGGAAACAAGACATAAACACTTCACAGCTGAATGGGGTCCTATAGAACATGCACTGTTGCGCTTTCACCATTTGGAAGTTTAGAAGCTGGCCTGCAAAATACAGCTCTATTTCCTGCACACAAACAAAGGCCAGAGGAAAAAAGCATGGCGTGCGTATCTAAAATCCTGTGTCGCTAAAGTTAATAAATACAGCTCACCTCTTTCCTATGGATTTCTCTTTTCTGTTAACATAAAAGTGGTAGGCTCTGAAACGAAATCATCAATATTGAGTGTTTTAATCTGCTCCTAAATCAGAGTTAATATGAAGAAGATTCAGATGAACTGTATGCGCCAATGTTTCTCCCAAACAGACAACACCAGAAATTAATCCTTCTGTCTAGCCCAGGAATCATATGATGGTTGCATCACACTTATGTAGCAACTACTTAAAAAAAATAATAATAATAATAAATAAAAAATAACAAAAACACAGTTTTAATATTGGGCCACATCCTTTTAACAAATTAAGGTTGGCTTTATCTTTTCTCTAATACCATATACACAAAGTGACTAAAGAGTTAATGTTTCTCCGGAATGGTTTTAGGCAAATTCCACACTCTGCCCACAAACAGCCTATTCTTGGCTCCACTGTGCCCACCACGTTCTGCCCTACCTTATAGGAGAATTTTCTACCACTACAGCGGAAACAACTTTGAGACAAGGCACATCTTCCTCACCCCATCATCCCCCAAAGGACACAGCATGACAGGCTACACAGGGGAACCGCCCTCAATCAATGTTTGCTGAAGTAGAATGCTTTCCTTGGAAGCCAAAAGCAAGATAGAGACTCTTCTGACTTCCTTCTCTATGCAGTATATACTTTTATTTGATATATGTTCTAAATGGTGCCGTGAAGGAGGGAGGTGTTAGCAAAGTGGCATGTCTCCCATAGAACGAGTCTTCAGTTAAGAGCTTATCTATTAATGCCATACGCTGTGTCACAGGGAGATCGCAGAGACCACAGCCTGATATGTAAACACAGTGTACTGTGAAAGCGTGAAATGACCCCACCAGGATGATCTGCAAACTTAGGATATGCTCTGCAGTCACCCCTACTACTTGTTGGTGAAGATTCTGTGACAACTAGAAAATGCATGCAATTGTTCTGACAAGATAAAAACAAAGTTCACTACAGGAAAAGTTTCTATCTTAAACAGAACTGGAACCCAAGGACATATAGAAAAAAATTACCAAGTAAATGATAGAGAAGACTTAGATGGGGAAGCGGGGGAGGCATACAAGAGGGTAGGGGGGACCTATATGAATAATGTACATCAAAATGCATTATGGAAATGCCACAATGAAAAGCATGTCAGAATGAATCCCATTAAGGTGTACATTAATAATTTCCAATAAAAAATTAAAATTAAAAAAAGATTCTGTGACACCATTATTACTGTTGGGAATGTAGAGGAGGCCTCTGTATCCATGATTCCGCATCCATGGATTCCACCAACCACGGATTGGAAATATTCTGAAAAGCAGCTGCACATGTATTGAACATACACAGACTTTTTTCCTCCCCTCTTCCCTAAACAATGCAAAATAGCAGCTACTTATATAGCACGTACATCTTGTTATTAGGTATTATAAGAAATCTAATGGGTGATTTAAAATATATGGAGGATGTGAAAATGTAGTTTTATTTAAGGGACTTGAGCTTCCACGGGTTCTGGTATCCGTGAGGGCACCCTGAAACTACCCCCCAAAGATACTGAGGGATCCCTGCACATTGTCTTTGGACTTCACAAAAACTTTCTCTGAGAGGATCCCAAATGGATCTACCGACTGCCAAATGCAATAACACGTCATGAAGGAATAAGGCCTTACCAGAGCTCCTGAAAAAAGGAGGTCTAATTTGTCTCACTTTTGTTTTAGTTTTTATAAACCCAAGAAAGATGATAAGCATTTGCCAAACTATATGCCACATCAAACCAAACTGATGAAAATGTGTTTGAAAGCCTTTGAAATAAAATTTATATTTTCTTCACTTATGTCAGTTGTTATAAAGGTGAAACTTTTTAAATTACTGTATCATCGTCATGCTACATTCATTCTGAGCAGAATCACAAAGCTGGGAGAGAGTATTGGTTAAAGTGAGAAAAGACTTCAGTCCAGTTTGGCTACTCATCTGTTGTGAGTTTAAGCAAGCAGTTTAACTTCTCTCAGAATCCTCAATCAATATCAAGAGGATGATGATTTCTGTCTCCTAAGTCCCTAACTTGGGAGAAGGACCAGCAACCCACTCCCCACCCCACTCCACCCCGAAAAAAAAAAAGAAACAAAAACAATCTGCCATTGAAAACCCTATGAATAGCAGAAAAGCTCTAACAATAACAATACTGTTTCCTCTGTTGTAGGTAAGGTTGCTGTGTGTCAGACACCAACTAGAAGGCACCTAACAACAACAAAGTCCCTAACAGTTTGTCTCCATGATCAGGTGATTTTCCTCATGCAGCCTTTCTCTGAAAAGAACTTAAGCTGGCAATGTCTCACACCAGAGACGTTGGACCACGACAGCTGGCTTCACTGCTTCTATGTCCTTCTCACTACTTCACTCCAGATTCTGAAACCAGTGCCTAATCTCAGGCCTGTACCAGGGTCCACACCTCTACACAGCCTGCCCTGAGGATTCAGCTGACCAAAGCCTTCCTTCTTTGAGTTTCCTTCCTTCTCTGAGCTTCGTCCTATGCCACTCAGTTGCACAGGGAGTTGAACCAACTTTTCACGTCTCCTCCCCCAACTCAGTTATAAATCAAAGCAGCCTGGAAAGTGTGTCATCTGACTTTGGATCCTCCTCCCCCGACCTGTTACAATCTTCTGACGCTAATAGGTGCTCAAAAGGCGTTTGTGCCATGATTATTAACAGAACACAAAGGATGGGTTGATTCCTCTGTGGTCTTATTGTTAACATGATCCAGCAGAACCTTAAGGGAAAGGACCTCAGCACTTCATAAACTTTAATCCATCACTGAAATGTAGACATAATATTCTTCTTCCTAAATTAATGGCTCCCAATACAATACTTGCTTTTAGAATCTCAGCCTTCAAAACTATATTTCTCTGAGGTAGCCATATCCCCTAAGCAATGTTCAGAACACGTGGTCCCCCAGAAAGCATTGTACAGAATTCAATTTGAGGCATATAGTTTTCAATCCTCTCAATTACTGTTCTGTGCTTTTCAAATTGTTGGAAAGGTTATGCAGGGCCTCACAGAGGCTCCTCGCCTGGGTCAAATATTTCCTTGTACTGCCTGTTGTTCCCCTTTGCTATGTTCGTCAAATCTTTCAAAATCTTCAAGGTGAGGTATTAGACAGGACGCTTCATCTGAACGCCACTAGGTTGACAGTGCAGGTTTCCCCAAATGCTACAGCAGTGAAATTCAAATAACGGCTCAAAATAATTTGTGGAGTAAACTTGTCTAGTTAAATTGTGCCCAATGATGGAATAACAGAGAACAGCAAGAAGTCTTTCTAATTTTATTACTGGTTAATCTTAGTTACTTAAAAATCAACATTTTTAGCATTACCTTAACAAAACAGATTTTCACTGTATCTTTACAGCACAAGGTAAAAACAAGATAAAAAATCCAATAATATAAATAAGATCTACTAAGTGTGACTTTTGCATAATACTAACAACATACAGAAAGGCAAAATAAAATACTGCAACATTTGCCTCCAGCTCTCTATAAACATGGTATATTTAAAGACATAAAAGTAGTGTAATTCCTATACTACTTTTCATGGACATAGACAATCTTCATGAATAGTAAGTGGTAAATATTTGTAAACAGAATCTTTTTCTTGAGAACTGTCTTAATTTCATGGGAAATTTTCTCTATATATAAATACCACATAATTTATCATTGCTCTGACATTTTCTGCTTAAACTATGTTAAGTCATTTACTGTAAAAAAGTATGTAAGAATTTTAAGTAAAAATGGCTTCCAATCAGGCATTTTATTCTCCTTGAAGTATAACTCTCCCCTAACTCCAGATAACCATTAGCTGAATGCAACTGCTTATTTATTCCCATATGCAAATCAACTGTCTGTTTCTAAGAAGTGACGATTAAGGATTTTTATTTCCAGGGGAAAGAATATCGCAGTCACACTGATACCTCCCCTAAAATAGCAAGGTTCCAGAAGTACAAATGTCAGCCACATTGAGCACATTGCAAACACATTTTATCATGTATCTATCTGCCACCTTGTTTATCACTGAAGATAAGTTACATGGCATTCTACAGGGACTTCCTAAGGGACAACTGCCTGGCTGACACTGAGACTTTTCCCAGCAAATAACAACAGACCCCTAAAGATGACATGACGTTTACTTTAGAATTACCAATGTAGGATAAGGAATTTGGTGACATACAATTCATCACATCCCTTGCCTGAAAAGTCTTTGGCACAGCCATGAAATGCTTGACGAATCTGATGTGTCTCTTATCGAATTGTTATAATTCCAGATAAGACCTAATTATGTGTTTTTTCCTACTGATATTTAAATATATAATCCTATCATTTTTCTATCTAATCAAGTTATAATTCCAGATAAGACCTAATTATGTGTCTGCACCTGCTGATTTTTTTTTTAATTCTACTTTTTCTTATTTTATTGAGCCAGGGTCTAGCTATGCAGTCCAGGCTGGCCTCACACTTTCAGTCTTCCAACTCCAGTCTCCCAAGCGCAGTCAGGTCCACAGGCTTGTGCCACCAAACCTGCCTCTATAATTCTATATTCTAACAGAGCTCACAAGCAGCAATATGGTGATCAGAGACAACTATAAAGTTTTAAATAATGAATTCTGAGTAGACAAGGCATTTTTAAAATTCTTAGTACATTTTTAAAATCGCTGTTACTATCCCCAGTTTTCCCTGTTCATATGGTAACAGTTGCTAAATCCTATGGACCGTAAGTCTGTCACATTTCCCCCACGGCACGACCCCCTTTGCATTCCTGTGCCTTTACCCTCACTTCACTCCCACCCCAATCTCTACTTCATCCCCTATCTTCTATAGATATCCTCTCTTCCTGTCAAGGGTCACAACCACAGGATTCCCGCAAGGTTACTTCCCTAAGCAATGTTTTCTTGGGATCCCCGCTGTTATTAAACTTACTAAGGGCCGGGATTTAGCTCAGTGGGTAGAGCGCTGTGCTGCAGTCTCTGAGGTCCCGAGTTCAATTCCCAGAACCACAAAAATGGGAGAAGGGCCTGGCAATCCACTCCCAAGGCAATCCCGAACCACTCAGCCATTGTAAACCCTATGAGGGGTCACTATGAGTCAGATACTGACTCGACAGCACCTAACAACAACAACAACAACAAGGTTCCTCAAGGCCTGGGATTTAGCTCAGTTGGTAGAGTGCCGCTCTTCAGTCTCTGAGGTCCCCAGTTCAATTCCCAACACTGCAAAATGGGAGAAAGACTTGGCAACCCACTCCCAAGGCAATCCCAAAACAGTCAGTCATTGAAAACCCTATTATGGTCGCTAGGAGTCAGATACCGACTCGAGGGCACCCAACAACAACAACAACAAGGTTTCTCAATGACACCCACAGCGCAGCACCAAGCTCTCTCTCCCATCTGATCCACCTCTCCCTGTCCAGATAACGCTCCCCCCTCCCTTCTCGCCTGACCCTCTCACTTCTCACCCACTCCTGCGGTGCTTCCCCAAATGCTGCAGCAAGTAGAAGCCTTCTGACTCCAACAACAGTTACGCTCTCAATCCCCTGGGAGCATCCACATACTTTTTAAGCTGTTTTTGTTCTCTGACCTAAGCGCGTGGGTCCTAAAGCTGGCCCACCATGGTTCAAATCCTTGCAGTGCTTCTCCCTGGTTAAGCAGCCCCGTGCAGTGACCGTGGTGTGTCTCTGCCTCAGCTTCCTCATCTCTGAAATCAGAGCACCAGCTGTGCCTACCTTACAAAGCTGTCCTGAGAAATGTATGAATGAACTCACACACTTCATCCTGATACACAGAAAGCACTCAAAAGTACTAGGAATCGTTATTACAGCTACTAGTCTCATCTCTTTCCTTTATATATTACTGGAAACAAAGCAAAAAAAATGGATTAAAAACTTGGAAATTAGAATAAAGAAAAAAATCAAGTTCTGCAAATGACCAAAAAAGCTCCAGTAATGTTCCTTAACCTTTAAGATAAAGCTCATAAGGCCAATTTTATGGCTGTCCAAAATATCAAGTGAGATTGTGTAAAGAACTGCACAGTATGTGGCAATGTCTATCATTTTAATAATTATTATTTATAAGCTTATAATATCACAGATGGAGAAGTGAAGGCATGCGGAAAGTGTTGTTTTCTTAAAATCTATTGTTCAAGAAATAAACAAAAATGGAGCCGGGTGCAGTGGCGCACGCCTATAATCCCAATCCCAATGGCTCGGGAGGCAGAGGCAGGAGGACTGCAAGTTCGAGACCAGAGGCAGTCTGCATAACTTTGTGAGACCCTCTCTCAAAAAAGTTAGAAAAATGGGCTGAGGGTGCAGCTCAGTGGTCCAACACTTGCAGAGCATGCAAGCACGAGGCCCTGGGTTCAACCTCCAGTACCATTAAAAAAAAAAAAAAAAGGAATAGACAAAAATGCAATCAATATATAAACACAAGATAATTATAATTATAATAATATTGATACCATCTCTTACATTTATAAAAGAGTTCTCCTTTTCAAAATATGATGTCTCCCAATGAGATCTGATTTTGCTATTCTATCCACATTGTAATAAATACTTAAATACTGGGCTTTCAAAACAAGTTTAGACATGGTATTCCTAGGGACTACTGCATCTTTCCATGACTTGGCTATGTGCAATCACAATGTTGTTGTTGTTGTTAGGTACCATCGAAGTCGGTATCCGACTCATAGCGACCCTCATAGGGTTTTCTTTTTTTTTATTAGAAATTTTTAATGCACATCATAATGCGATTCATTTTGACATGCTTTTCATTGTGACAATTTTCATATATGCAATTTGATAAGCATTATTCATATAGGTTACCCCTTACCCTCCTCTATGTTTACCCCCCTCCCCCCCTTCCCATCTAAGTTTCCCATCCAAGTCTTCTCTATCTTTTACTATATAGTATTTTTTTATATGTCCTTGGGTTCCATTTCTGTTTAAGATAGAAACTTTTCCTGTAGTGGTCTTTGTTTCTATCTTGTTAGAACAATTACATGCGATTTCTAGTCTATTTATATTGACCTCATTCTTATCTTCCCTCCCCCCCTTTTAATGTGATCTGACCTTTGAGTAGGATTTTTCCTTCTTGTAATTTTGAGTCAGCTCTCTC
>VMDO01036288.1:0-15287 GCA_007922755.1 Pedetes capensis
ATTATTGGTGTTATTATAATTATTTCCAGGACTATTAAAGTTGGGCTGTTCACCTTGAGGTCACCCCCTCTTCCTTTCCTTGTTCCTTCTTATTCCTCCTCTCCTCTATCTCCTCTCCCAGGATTTCCTCCTTTTGCTAGATCTCTCCCTCCTTCTTTTGCATTCCCCAAATGTCCCTTCTCCACTAGGTTGACTTTAGCTTTTTTTTTTTCTATTATTATGTTTGGACCTCTGTATAGGATTTTTTCCTTCTTATAATTTTGATTCAGCTCCCACATAGGAGTGAGAACATGTGGTATTTCTCTTCCTGAGCTTGTGTTCATTGACTTAAAATAATTTTCCCCAATTCCATCCATTTTGCTGCAAATGGCATTATTTCATTTTTTTTTATTGCTGAGTAGTATTCCACTGTGTATATGTACCATAGTTTTTTTTTAATCTATTCTTCTGTTAATGGGCACTTTGGTTGATTCCATATCCTTACTATTGTGAAAAGTGCTGCATTGAACATGGAGATGCAGGTGTCTCTGTGGTATGATGACACATCTCCCTTTAGGTAAATTCCCAATAGTGTTATAGCTGGGTCATTTGGTAGATCAATTTTTAGTTTTTTAAGATACATCCATATTGATTTCCAAAGTGGTTGGACCAATTTACAACTCCACCAACAATGTAAGAGTGTTCCCTTTTCTCCCCAACCTCCCAAGCATTTGTTGTTATTTGTTTTATTGATCTTGGCCATTCTTACTAGTGTAAGGTGGAATCTCAGAGTTGTTTTAATTTGCATTTCCCTAGTGGCTAGGGATATTGGGCATTTTTTCATGTGTTTCATGGCTTTACGGACCTCTTCATTTGAGAACTGTCTCAGTTCCTTTGCCCATTTGTGTATTGGGTTATTTGTTTCCTTGGGTATTTTTTTCTTAAGTTCTGGTAATTAGACCTTTGTCCAATGTATAGGATGTGAAAGTTTTTTCCCATTCAGTGAGGATTATCTTGACTTTGTTGTTTCCTTTGCGGCACAGAAGCTTTTTAATTTCATGTAATTCGATTTATCTATTCTTGTTGCAATTTCTTGAGCAATTGGCATCCTATTAAGGAAATACTTTCCTATGGGTAGGCACAATATTTAAGCACTGTACATATTTTTTTCATTATCAATGAAAACTAACCCTATGAAATAGATACCATTATCCATTTTATATATGGGAAAACAAAGACAATTTAAAATTTTTTCTCAAGGTCACCCAGATAGTAAGTTGGATGTAAATTGTGGCGATCAGATTCCAGAAAAAATAATATTAAATATGGTGCCACACAACCTCTTGTTTTTAAGTAACATTCAATAGCAACAGGTAGTTATTGAACACTCAACACCTGTGAGTCATTAAGGATACACAGGAGAATAAGTCAGACCTGATTTCTGTACTCTGGCACTTGTAGTCCAGTGGGAAAGACAGATATTAATCACATAACTGCAGGAACATAAACATATGAGCTATGATAAATTTTATGAAACATTATAGGTGTTAAGTAAGAAATGGATAGTACATACATTACGTGAGAATTCATACAAAGCACACCATTTGTTCTGCTTTGTTGTTGTTGTTAGGTGCTGTCGAGTTGAGTCCAACTCATAGTGACCCTATTTATAGCAGATGGAAACACTCCCCAATTCTGTGCCAGGAACTCGACCTGATTTATGTTTAAGCCCACTGTAGCAGACCCATCTGGTGGAGGGTTTTCCTTTTTTTTGTTGACCTGCCACTCTCTCAAACGTGATATCTTTCTCCAGGGATGGATCTCTCCTGAATACATGTCTGAAATACGTAAGACGCGGTGTAGCCATCCTTGCTTCCAAGGAGCTCTCCGGTTGCACTTCTTCTAGGACAGGTTTGTTGGTTCTTTTGGCACTCCATGGTATATTCAATAGACGTCTCCAGCATTTTTTGTTGTTGTCGTTCTGATTAGGCAGATACAAGTGAGGAGGGAAGGAATCCTAGAAAATGAGGACAGTGGAAGCCAAGGCATAAAATGAGACTATGATGACAGAGTGTGGAAGGGGTGGAGAGGTGACAGCAGAAGTGGAAGCTGGTGGGCTAGGCAGGGGTCTGGGCAGAATGTGCCACAGGACTGACCTGGGCAGCAAGGCATTTTATAATTAGTTATTCTGACCATGGTGTAGTGGAGAGACTGCTGTTGTTAGGTGCTGTCAGGTCAGGGCTGACTCAGCGACCCTATGTACAACAGAAGACCACAGAAGACCAACAGATCAGAACACTCCCCACAGTCCCCGACACTGCACCATGCCTGGCACCATGTCAGTGCTTCTCTGCTAGTCATACGGTTTTCAAAGGTGGATTGTTTTGGGAGTGGGCTGCCTGATCCTTCTCCCATTTTTGCAGTGCTAGGGATGGAGCACAGGGCCTCAGAGCACACAGAGCAGCACTCTACCAACTGAGCTAAACCCCAGCCCCAGAGGACTCAGGTGACATCAGTACATCTTTATGGACGGAAAGTACTCCAGACACTGATCTTTTTGATGAAACACAATGTCCTTGTCATGGTTTGAATCTAAGATGCCCCCTAGGGTCCTGTGCTTGATCATTTGGTCTAGGCTGGTGGCCCTGTCCTAGGAGGCTGTGGAGCTATGGGAGGTGGGTCCCCGCTTTGCAGAAGCAGGTCTCTGCGGATGGGCCCTTGCAAGTTTTCCTGGACTCCTGCTTCTGGTGGATCTCTCTGCTCTTGATCTGGTTTATGAGAGGTTCTTTGCCATGGATCCTCCCCCCTGCCCACCTGCCAGCCGCTTTGCCAAGCCTCCCACCTTTGTAGACTGACATCCTCCAAAATGTCAGTCATTCCTCCCGGAAGTCTGCTTCGATCGGGTATTTGACACCATGGCACACAGGCCGACGACACAGCCCAGATTATGTATGTCCTTTTTTGTCTTCTAACTTTGAAACCCATTAAGTAGAGGTTTTTCTCATTTTTCTATCCAGTAATGGGCGATTCCTGCTTGCCTTCCCAGTGCCCATATCCCTCCTATCTGTGTTCAGACGCTCCCAATTTGGAGTTATATGGAGTTCTCCAGAAGGTGGCTCTTCTTGTGGGCATCGGTCAAACTACTTAGTGTGCTGTCTCCTAGCCACAGCAATCTGGGCTGGAAGCTGAACCTCAGGAGTCTTCCTAGGCGTGCTAGGACAAGAGGCTCTCCCTGTTCCACTGCACATGGCAGCGCCTGGAGACAGCCCTGCAAAGGCCTCTGCTATTCCTGCATGTCCTGAGCAGAGGTACTGTCTTACTTCTGGACGAGCTTCTCATGGATGCTTGTAAAGAGAAGAGCCCTGGAAGATGAGACAGACTGTCCATCTGCAGCAGGGACTGGCTACTCACCACCTTGAAGGACAGGGGCAACACCTCCCTTGGGAGCAGAGGGAAGTCCATGCTCACTGCTCACTGTTAACAATTTAGGTTCCCTAAGCTCGAGTTGTTTCTGTAACAGGGTGTGACCAGTGTGTAGGTGTCACTTGAGCCTGTTTAAATCATTCCTGAGGTGTGGATAAGCAACAAAGGAAATGTTGACTTTTGCTATTGCTGTGATTAATGAACCATCCATTTCTGACCCAGGAGTCTTGTGCCTTCTACCAATTTTCGTGCAACTGAAGCAGTCTGACTTGTAAGTAGAGGAAAATCCCAGATTCTGGCAGTTTTCAGTCATTAGTACATAGCCCTGGAAACCAGTGGCAGCCACCCGAGGGCTGGTCCTATGGAGAAACTGACATTATGGAGTTCAGAGCAAAATGGTGGGCCACGATTCGGTTCCTGGTGAACACCATTAGACTGCGTGAGGAAGCTTTGCATGCAGCTCACTGTGGTGTTTCTGGGATTTTTGGCATATAAGCTAATAAATTACCTTTGATGCCTAAATTAGTTGGAATTATGTTTTTCTGCCATTTGAAACCAAAGGTATTCTTGTCGATTCTGAAGCTGGGGGTAGTCTTATGGGACTGAGTCCTTAATCTATGGGGATTTTGTAAACTCTGGGCAGTTAGTATCAGAATTGAATTAAATAAAGGACACCCAATATTTATCTTTGTTTTTAGGTGTGGTTGAGTTGGGAGAGACTCACAGCGACTCTATGTACAAGAGACACAATCCTTGACACTGTGCTATGCCCAGCACTATGACAGTGCTTCTCTCTTCTTCACAGGGTTTTCAATGGCTGCTAGTTTCAGGAGTGGGTTGCCAGGCCCTTCTCCCAAGCTGACAGCACCTGATATTCCCAGGCAGTCTTGCATCCAATGACTAACCAGATCTGATTCTACTTAGCTTCTGAGATCAGATGGGATTGGATGCCAAAGTGGTAGCTCAGTTAGTAGAGTGCTTTCTCTGTGCACTCTGAGGCCCTGGGTTTGATCCCCAGCACAGCAAAAATGGGAGAAGGACCTGGCAGCCCACTCCTAAAACAATCAGCCATTGAAAACCCTCTGGGTAGCAGAGGAGCACTGTCAAATATAGTGCCTCTTTCATTCTGTTCACTGTGCGTAGAATTCGACTTGATGGCACCTAACAACAACTAACAACAATTTGTATCTGCAGAAAATTGCTTGGTATGGAAAACTGACACATTTGGTATCAAAAGTATTGAGAGGGTGTAGAAAGAAAAGCATTTCATTTTCCTTTTCATGGGATGAAAGGATGTGAATTCCCTGGGGACAGGAGGGGTAAACAAATGCTTGGTTAGAGTCATCAGAGTAAGTATCCAATTAAAGAGTTTAACACGAGCAGCGAGCAAGTTCACGTACAAACTTCCATGATGTTCTCAGATCCCTGTGTAAATCTGAAGAAAACAATCAAATAGGGTTGTATTTCAGACAAGAAATAAACAGAAAATTGGCACACATTGTGATAGAAGAAGAGAAAGAGAACAAACCATTCATTGTTGTAACTAAAAATATTTTAGTCCAAGGCATATACCTGATAAAATATATTAATATAAAACTGTTATTACAACATTTTTTATAATTAAGTTAAAAATAACCTAAATATGGAGAAGGGGCAAATAAAATGTGGCATAGTCATGCAGTATCATATCACAAAGCAGCAAAATAAATACACAGTGGATTCTCATTATCTGTGATAGTTATACTCTATAAAGATGTCATGAATACTGAATTAGTGAATACTGAACCATTGTTCCTGGAGAAAATACAGGATTAAGTTCTTGTGGCTGTTTGGTCACATTTTTTGTCAGTTCACCAATATATAACCTTGTTTTATATATGCTTCTGCTTCAAGTCACCTTATTTAACATATTTGCTCATTTATTAACATGGAACTCACGACCAAGAGCACTGTAAGCTGTGCCTCAACAAAGCTCACCAAGTACTCATCTCTTCTGTAAGAGCATTTTAAGCAGGGAAATCATAAACTAAAACAAAAACTGGGAAAAACCTGCCCTTCAACAGAAAATGAAAAGGACATTTATTTACAGTATGAAAGCTGAAACAGGACAATAGAGTGTCACTTTGTGTGACCTTACTTGGGAATAGGAGCCTTGAGAGACTCAAATGTTTCACCTGTTTGGACAGGTTCACAAATGGCAGCCAGAAGCATCATGAATATTGGTTGATTCTGTAAACCAAGATTTCTCCAAGTCTGTAAACAGCAAATTCTCTGCGGTGCCTCCCTCCCTTTGTGCATGCTATTTCCTCTGCAATATAACCTTTATGACACTGAGGTTCCATCTTGGCTATTTAGTACAAATAAATGTGAGTGAGCAGGCAAGTTCACATGTGTGGAATCTACAGATGACAAGGACCATTGGTGTACATCTCCACTTATCAACATGCATCTATCTTTAAAAAAAGTTGAGGAGGACACAGCAAATTGTATGATACTTTAAGTAAACTTACATGCAAGTTTAGGGATGTGTGCATATGTTATAAAAGTGTTAGGATGTATAGTGGAATGAAATATACCAATTTTAGAATACAGGTATGCAGGGGACAATGAAACAAATCAGCACATTAAAGAGAATAATAATAGGTCAAAGGGCACATGTAATGGAAATTTTCTTTTCCTTCTTTCTTTCTTTTTTGTTCTTTCTTTTTTTTTTTTTTTTTTTTTTTTGCGGTACTGGGGGTTGAACCCAGGGCCTCATGCTTGCATGCTCTGTAAGTGCTGGAGTACTGAGCTGCACCCTCAGCCCATTTTTTTACTTTTTGAGACAGGGTCTTGCTAAGTTATGCAGACTGCCTCTGGTCTCAAACTTGCGAGCCTCCTGCCTTCACCTCCCGAGCTGCTGGGATTATAGGCGTGTGCCACCATGCCTGGCTAATGGAAATTTTCTTGAAAATTCTAACTGCTTTTTGAAATTTCAGGGAACACAATTATATTTTTATAGTATCAAAAACCAATTCTAAAGTTTGCAAGCATAGAAAGTAACATTAATTTTGCCAAGGATCTTAAAATACCATTGTCAAACTAGTCTTGTTTTTGTTTTCTAGTCTGGAAAAATGAATGATCCACAGGCAGGCTTCAATTTTTAAATTTGTTTTTATTTTCATTATTACTTTTTTAAAATTTTGAGACAGGGTTTCACTAAGTTGCTCAGGCTGTTCTTACAAAGCCCATGATGTCTCTAACTTGCAATCTTCTTGCTGAAATCCTAGCTGGGATTACAGGTATGTGCTACCATGCCCAGCCAAGTCTTTAATTTTTCTAATGTTTAATCCAATAAACAAGCTACTATGATTTTATCTGCCCTCTCAAAATCTACAATGAGTTCTCAGTCAAGATATTTTTTACTTGGTCCTAGCACTCCATGAGTGAAGCTCCCTACATTTTCTCAAAATTTCCCACGCTCCCCAGGTCCCAAAATAAGTTTGTTCTCTTGGACTGCATCCATCTCATGGGGTCAGGTATGGAATGTTTCACTTGTCTCACGTGAGTGCTCATCAAGTTTCAGATGGTGGAACACTTCAGATTTTCAGCTCAGGAAGGTTCAACATCTCCATGTCAATGATTCTTAAATTTGTATCTTTGGACCTCTCTTGTGAGTTCCAAATCTATCTCCAAGTGTCCACTAACACTTCCATTTGCAAAATGGTGAACCTAAAGCACAGCAAAGCTCTAGAGCACAGAGCAAGACCAGGATTCAAACCATTAGACCACATGTCAGCTAATTTCCCACACCAGGAACTTGGGAGTCATCTTTACCTCAACCAAGTCTATTCTTGACCCAGTAAGTTGTACATTAAAAATTACTAATAAAAAAATTTTACAAAAAGTCTATTTCTCTTCATCTACACCCATTCTAAGCTTTCTTAAATAATTTCCTGGACAATTACAATTATTTTCTAATTGGTTTTCCCAAGTAGAGAGAAAAAGAGAAGAAATAATCAAAACAGACTCCACACAACATGACATGATCAAAAGAGCTAAAATCAGGAGGTGAATGATTCAGGATATACAAGCACAGGACCTGCCCAGGTAAAACAGGACCAGTGGTCACAATAATACATACACTTAGATAATTTATATTCTCTCTAATTATGTCAGCTTTTAAAACCCAAATTACCTTTAAATAAAGACAACTTAAATTTCATTTATAGTTCTATTCTAAGCCTATGACCTAAAGAAAGTTATTTCTCTCTGATGCTTTGTTCTTAAAGACACTTTAACATTTCTATTGTGCAAATGAACAGCAGAGACTACAATTTAAACTTAAATGGAAAATATGAAGTTCATGAAAAGTACAGTATCACCACTGAGTAGTATCAATGAAACAGGGAATAAATAACAACTCTGGCCAATATCAGAATAACATAATAAAATATGAAATAACACAAAACATTTCTTGTTGATTATTCAGTTTTAGAATCTATTTAACACACCATAGTCAGATTAATTAATGTTCTTTGTACACATCCTCTGGTCATGTCACTTCTTTACTCACAAAA
The DNA here is from genome assembly GCA_007922755.1 of Pedetes capensis. Classification (NCBI taxonomy): domain Eukaryota; kingdom Metazoa; phylum Chordata; class Mammalia; order Rodentia; family Pedetidae; genus Pedetes; species Pedetes capensis. The sequence continues at coordinate 7,962 of VMDO01036288.1, forward strand.
CTTCTCTGCAAATATTTCTAATATACAACTAATTCATACTGTTAAGTAAGTAAAAACATTAGGATTGCCATTGACAGATATCTGGGAAAAGTACACCAAAATGGAAGATACTTCACAAAGTAAGAAATATAAACAATAAGCCTATGTATGGAAATACATGAAATTTCCATGTAATAATAAAGTAATAAATTTAGAACAGGGTCATATTTTTAGTCCTAATGCTGGAGGGGATGTGTGCAACTGAAATTCTCATATTTTCTACTGGCTGTTTTAAATGCTTATAACTCTAGTAAAAAAAATTAATTTAGCATTATGTTTTAAGGATCATAAATTTTTTGATCCTTTTAACTAGTGAATCTGAATTTAGCAATGTAACTTAAGAAAATAAATGTTAAGAAATGAATCTTATGCTAAAAATTTTAATAAAATAGTATTTATAAGTTGAATAATAACACTAAGAACATTTGAAAAAGAATAATATGAAAAAGATCATTGCTGTTATTATGAAGCTTGAATTAACAGAAAGTGTTTACAATAACATTTTCTGGGGAAAAGGAAATAAAATGCTTATAAAATATGAATGTATGGTTCTCAAATATACTCACATACACACAGGATATGAGGCAAAATGCTAATAGTGAGTATATAAATAGAGGTGGAGAAGGGGGAACTGCTTTTTTGCTTCCTTAGTATCCTTTTTTCAAGGTTCTTTCAGTTTTATAATGAAGAAACATTAACCAAAAGTCTGAGTTGGGCACCAAGGCGCATGCTTGTAATTCCAGTGACTAGGCGGGGCTGAGGCAGGAGGATCTAAAGTTCGAGGCCAGAGGCAGCCTGTGTAACTTAGTGAGACCCTGTCTCAGGATAAAATAAAAAATAAAAGGGACTGGGAGCACAGCTCAGTGGGTTCAACCCCTAGCACCCCCAAACACACACACACACACACACACACTCACACACACACATGCACACAAAATGTCTTTAGTGGTTCCCGCTGCTATTTAATAAGAATTAAATTTATGAGTATATACCCATCTCTCTTTCAAAGTCATCCTAAATCTGCCTCTACTTTCTATCATGCTTCTCACCTTTTGCACTGTATACAACCCTTAAGGAGGCCACCCACAGGGGACCAATGGTGGTGCTCATTCTGAGACTGAGTGAACAAATACTATTTCTTTTTTCAAAGCTTTCTGGCTCAGTCTGTCTGATATATTTTAGTTAAAGAAATTTGGTACTTTCCAGAGATTCTATTTCCATAAAAGATTATTTATAAAATTAGTTATCTATTTAATTTGGAAATAGAAATTAGATAAAGTCAATGGGGTACTATACCAGTAATGTTTTTGTCTCTTGTAGACACAGATTAACTATTTTCTATTTATATGCCTTAAAGTAGAAAGTATAGTTATTTCAGTAAGTCCATGTAAAGAAGTCAAATTATAGTCTATATGAAGAAGTTTGTTTTCAATGCCAGGCATGGTGGTGTATGCCTGTAATACCAGCAGCTCGGGAGGCGGAGGCAGGAGGATCACAAGTACGAGACCAGAGACAGTCTGTATAATTTAGTGAGACCTTGTCTCAAAAAATAAGTTAAAAAACGGGCTGGGCGCACAGCTCAGTGGTCCAGCGCTTGCAAAGCATACGAGCTTGAGGCCCTGGGTTCAACCCCCAGTACCACACACACACACACACACACACACACACACACACACACATACACACACACGAAGTTTGTTTTCTATTTAAAATTCATTCCATTAGTATTTGACATGCAAAGTAAACTTGAACATTCTCAGTATTGATTTTCAGTAATTACTAGGGATAGCTAATGATTTAGAGTTGCAGTGATTAAGGTGATTTTTAGTGATTGCTTTAAGAATCTTAACTAGCATTTATAGGCTACTTGTTGTTGTTGTTGTTAGGTGCCATCGATTCGGTATCCCACTCATAGCGACCCTCATAGGGTTTTCAATGGCTATTTCGGGATTGCCTTGGGAGTGGATTGCCAGGTCCTTCTCCCATTTTTGCGTTGCTGGGAATTGAACTCGGGACCTCAGAGACTGCAGCGCAGCATTCTACCAACTGAGCTAAATCCCAGCCCTATAGGCTACTTAATACCCATAAATTCTGTGCACAAGAGTCCCTCATAGATTTTACAACTGCAGCTGATAGTGTGGGGCACTGAATAAACACTGGTTATCACAATGAACAAAAAATACCTGCTTACAGACTCTGAGGGCTGGGATTTAGCTCAGTTGGTAGAGCACTGCACTGCAGTCTCTGAGGTCCCAAGTTCGATTCCCAGCATTGCAAAATGGGAGAAGGACGTGGCAACCCACTCCCAAGGCAATCCCGAAACAGTCAGCCACTGAAAACCTTATGAGGGTCGCTATGAGTCAGATTCAACTCAATGGCACCTAACAACAACAACAACTACAGACTCTGATGATATGAAGTTTAATATGTAATTACCCACAAAAATAACCACACTGAAGCCACGGTATTAGATTTCTAGGATTTCCTACTAAAGTCTATTTCTCTTATTATTTTGTGAGTTTGGTAGGTTGGCCTGATAAAGTCCTGTATTCTCCACTGCCTGGTAGACATATACAAAGGTTTACAGAACGCACAATGGGAGTAAGAAGTATGTTCAATCAGATGCCTTTATATATAAAATATGCCTAACGTTGGTAATGGGAGAAGGACCCGGAAACCTACTCCCAAAAAACAATCAGCCATTGAAAAGCCTATGAATAGCAGAGAATCACTGACAATACTGTTTCGTCTGTTGTACATAGGGTCGATATGAGTTGGATACAGACTTGACAGCACCTAACAACAACAACAACAACAAGGTTGGTAACATCGCCAACTGCTGCTGCCATCATGGAGAAAAGTGGTTGTCACAATAAAAATCGCTTATAAATTTTGCCCTTAAGAAAGGTTCTGAGTCATGAACCAGAAGCAAAGTAATAAAGAAAAAAAGGGTAACCTTCACTAAACCCTACATGCTTACTAAATCCCAGACAGTATACCAAAAATTATTTAAATATATTACCTTTACTCCTCACAACTCTGCAAAGTCAGTAGTAAAACATGGTAAAGCATACAGGACCATAGACCTGGGAGGTACAAGAGGGTAAAAAGTGTGAGCTCCAGGCCCAGATGATCTGATGTCCATTTTTCAGACAACCTTAACTAAGCCTCACCAAGCCCCTGTTTTCTCATCCATAAAAAAAGAGGAAGATGGGGGAGTGTGGTAAAACGTTATGATGTTTACCAAATACTGGTAAAGTTGACCTTCTTTCAAGTACATCCTGGGTTAGAATTCTTGCCCCACTGTGGCTGAGTGGGCATTGTGATTAGTTCTGGCTAAGGAGAGGAAGGGAGGGAGTTATTTTTGACCCAGGGCATTTAACTGTCAATGCAAAACCCAGGAGAACTCTTCCTTTATCCGCTGACACAGTAACGGGTTCAATATGCCATGGACTATTCTTTCAGTTTTGGGTCCCTGAGGAACCATCATCAGCAGAGATAAGGCCTCTTGTCAATCGAAATGGAGAGCCACTCTGAGCAAGAAAACAAGAATGTTGTCTTTAGCCATTAAAATACCCAGAGTGCTAATTACTGAAGTATACCCAGGACTACACAGGCAGATAGAGATCACGTCTACTCTACAGTGTTGTAAGGATTTCATGAAGTAACATCAGAGGTATTTTTCAGTCTCTAGCATACAGAAAATATTCATTAATGACATTTACCAATATAATTATCATACCTTATCCCTCTTTTGTAAACTAGAATACTGAGATAACAAAATATTCTGTAATGTGCCCTAGGATACATTATAGGAAGGTGACCCACTTCCTTCTATATGACCCTGAAGCCAAAGATCTTTCCCTTAAAGTTCTCTCTAGTCATCTGATTGAGCAAAGGAAAAATAAATAAAAACCACCCAAACAAAAAACTCTAACAATTATTACCCTTTCATATTTGTGCCTGTTTGTAATTGTTCTAAAACCTCTCTGAGACAGAAAAATAAATTTCATTTTATTCTTCATACTTGTTTTCTGTTGTTTATCTTGTTTAATAAATTTTGTCACACAGGGAAGCATCTTTATGGAAGACTTAACAATCAGACCCCTCTATAATTTGGCTACAGTCTACCCTTCAGAATTTATTTCCAAATATTCCTCTTCATAAACTTTCTGCTCATGCTGCTGTTTCTTGTTAGGTGCCATCGAGTCAGTGTCTGACTCATAGCGACTCTATGTACAATAGACGAAACAGTATTGTCAGTGATTCTCTGCTATGCGTAGGGTTTTCAATGGCTGATTGTTTTTTGGGAGTGGGTTGCTGGGTCCTTCTCCCAAGTCTACAGCACCTGGTGTTCCCAGGCAGTCTCCCATCCAAGAACTAACCAGGTCTGACCCTGCTTAGCTTCCGAGTTCTGATGGGATGGCATGCTGCAAGGGTACACCTGCAGGCACTTACCCACACTAGTCTGGTCTAAAAATTGATTTTTAGTAAAATGTGCCTATTTTTCCCTTCCAGTCTTTTCTTAAGCTAATCTAAATTAAACCCTACCTGTGTCCTGTTTCTAATTCTTCTATTTTCATTTGAGGTTCTTACTCCATAACCCAGGCTGGCCTTGAATTTACAATCCTCCTGCCTCAGCCTCCTGAGTGCTGGGATTATAGTTGTGTATCACTATGCCTAGCTCCAAACCTTCTTTTTAAAAATTCAATGTTCCCCACAGAGCCAGATCTACTCAATTTAATGGCATAAATCATCTTTCCATTTATCTGAAACATAATTTCATACTGCAGAAGCACAAAACATGGAAGTTGCATTTCCCTGAATTCCTTGCAGTAGGGATCTGGTTAATGCCCTCCAGTGAGAGAATTCCCATGAGATTTGGAAGATGCAGAAAGAGAATACTACTTTGGGTATTGTAATTGGCACATGGAACTGACTAAAAGCAGAGATTAGAGGTGGATTATGTCTTTACGTCTTTGAGGGAATTTATCATCAACCTCTCTCTAGCCACAACCAGCCAACTAGCCCCCCCACCCCCTACCCCCACTACCATGAAAAACATCAAACCAGACTAAACAAGCCTTTGCTGTTAAAGACTGGAAACAATCCCTGAGTCACCCAATTTACAGGACTAGAAGGCACTCTACCCAGTTTAAGGAAAACACATACCCTCTACCCACTTCCAAGACCGTCAGAGGGGAAGACAGCAGCCAGAGAGAACACAGACAGTGGAGTTACTTGCAGAAAGAGATGTAAATCTAATCAAAGGATCTGTACTACTTCCTGTCACGTGCAGATGTGTATATTTGAGTGTGAATGGGGTAGTTTTGTGTGGTTACCCTGCTCCTTTGTATACAAGGGGTGTGTGTAAGTAGAGGGAGGAAAAGATGATTTTTCTTTTCATCTCATAGATTCTCAGACCCAGGGGAGCCATGTCTGGACAGAGAGAGTCTTTATGTGTGAAGTGCTGGAGTGTGAGCTAGTGGTAATGACTGGTTGGTCTTTCCTTTTCATGCATACACAGGAAAACAATGATTCTGTCTCCTGTGAACGTTACTGAGTTCTAGAATGTAAATGAAAGGGACAAGTACTGGGCTTGGGGCGTGGCTCAGTTGGTACTGTGCTTGCTTAGTGGGCACTCAGGTCCTAGGTTCAATCCCAAGCACCACAAAAGAAAGAAAGAGAAACAGCAGGGGTAGCGGTGGGAGAGGAGAGAGAAGGAAAGAACGAAAAAGAAAAGAAAGAAAAATCTTTCATGGAGGAAGCACAGAGCATGTAAATGGTATTAAAAAATCATAAAAGGGACAAGTGTCACTTCTGTGTCAAGGCAGCTAAGTGTCTATGAACTCAGCATAGGCTTTTTCTCTCTTCATCTCTTTTTCAGTGTCTAATCTTAGAAGCTATGTTTTTATTTATTTTTAAAAATTATTTTACTGGATTTTTTGAGATAGGATCTGGCTATGTAGCTTTGGCTTGTCTTGAACTTGCATTGATCCTCCTGCCTCAGCCTCCCAAGTGCTGGAATTACAGGTGCACGCCACTATGCCCAGCCGGTGGGCATGTTTTAGGTGACATTGTTGAAAGAGACAGCCTGGGACCTGAATCACTGCTTAGAGTCCTACTGCCTTGGGATCTTATCCCATCTGTATCACGCTGTGGAAGTACTAAGAAACTGCTTTTGAACACGGTTAGTGATATTATGGGAGTGTTTGTTACAGCAATTAGCATTAAAAACCTTTATTAGGATCTGGTCATAACTAGAGAATAGGACAAATGAGGGAAAACTGGAACAAAGAGGGTTAGTGAAAAATCAGAGCAACTAGCTAATGTGGTTGTGGGCCACATGGGACAGTGAATCTAAAGGTAGCTCTGAGCTCAGAACAGCGTCGGCGTGTGGGAAGCCATCATGGAATTGCCTCTATACACACCTGGTCTCCTGCTCAGTTCAGTTCCTGCGTGATGAAATGTTCAAACTGAGCACATGCTGTGGGGTGTTTGAGAAGGCAAGACAAATGTGCAAGAGGAACCAATTCAGGCCCAAGAAGGGTCAAGGGTCAGGTGTCAAGGCCAGTGTCCAAAGCAGCTGGAGACTCAGGACCAGTGGCTTCTGGCTGGGCATGCCCTGGACTCCTCAGCAGTGCTCATCTACACTCTCACAGACTTCCTCCCATTCTTTAGCTCAGGGTTACAGCTGCTTACAGCATGTGAAAGAAGGCTAAACTGGGAAACAGGGCTAAGATGAGCAAAACTAATAAAATTAAGTGTATAGAAACTGGGCGTGGTGGCTCATGCCTGTAATCCAGTGACTAGGGAGGTGGAGGCAGGAGGATCACAAGTTTGAGCCCGAGGCAGCCTGTGTAACTTAGTGAGACCCTGTCTCAAAATAAAAAGTAAAAAATGGGTTAGGGGTGCATCTCAGTGGTACAGCACTTGGAAAGCACGCAAGCGCGAGGCCCTGGGTTCAACCCATAGTACTGAAAAAAATATTAAGAATATAGGCTAATATATCCAGATATTTTGTGTTGTTATTTAAAACTACTTAACTCTATTAGTTTTTTTATAAACATGTATGCTATAAAGTATTGTTGTCGTTAGGTGCTGTTGAGTCAGTATCTGACTCATAGTGACCGTACGTACAACAGGTGAAACACTATTGTCAGTGCTTCTCTGCTACTCATAAGATTTTTTCTTTTTCTTTTCTTTTTCTTTCTTTCTTTCTTTCTTTTTTCTTTTCTTTTCTTTTCTTTCTTTTTTTTTTTTTTTTTTTTTTTTTTTTTTTTTTTT
>VMDO01036289.1:0-15296 GCA_007922755.1 Pedetes capensis
GGCACAGAATCGGCAAGTGTTTCGATCTGCTGTACATAGGGTCGCTATGAGTCGGACTCGACTCGACGGCACCTAACAACAACAACAACATGTTCCATCTGGTGAAGTCCATGTGTATAGTCTCCATTTATGATGTTGAAAAAATGTATTTGCAATGAAAAGGTCATTGGTCTGACAAAATTCTATCACGCGATCTCCAGCTTCGTTTCTGTCACCAAGACCATATTTTCCAACTACTGAGCCTCCTTGTTTGTTTCCAACCTTTGCATTCCAGTCACCAGTGATTATCAGTATGTTTTGACTGCATGTTTGATCTATTTCAGATTGCAGAAGCTGATAAAAGTCTTCCCTTTCTTCATTTGTGGCCTTAGTGGTGGGTGCATAAATTTGAATAATAGTCATATTAACTGGCCTTCCTTGTATGTGTATGGATATTATTCTATCACTGACAACATTGTATTTCATGACAGATCTTGAATGTCTTTTTTGATGATGAATGCAACCCCATTGCTCTTAATTTATCATTTCTAGCATAGTAGACCATATGATTGTCTGACTCAAAATGGCCTATGCCGGTCCATTTTAGTTCACTGATGCCTAGAATGTCAATGTTTATGCGCTCCATTTCTCTTTTAACAATTTCTAATTTGCCTAGATTCATACTACATATATTCCATGTTCCAATTATTAATGGATATTTACAGTTGTTTCTCCTCATTTTGAGTCATGCCACATCAGCAAGTTGAGCACCCTGGGGTTTTACTCCATTTCTGTCATCACGGTAGACTCTACTTGGACGAGGCAACTCTTCCCCAGTAGTCTTTTGAGTGCCTTCCAACCTGGGGGCCTCGTTTTCCAGCACTATATCTGACAGTGTTTCTTTGCTATCCATAGGGTTTTCAATGGCTAGTTATTTCGGGAGTGGCTCACCAGGCCCTACTCCCTAGTCTGTCTTAGTCTGGAAGCTCAGCTGAAAACCTGTACACCATGGGTAACCTTGCTCATGTCCTAGGTTACAGTGGCAGAGCTCTCAGCCTCATTGCAACACGCAAGCCCCCACAGTGCGGCAAACAGACAGATGTGTGGGGGAGTCATCTCTTATCTCTATTGAGAAGGAGTTGAGGATTATAGTCACAGGACTTTCTAAGATTACTGGTACCTTTGTGACTTCCCCTTAATTATTGATACCAGCAATATATTTCTTTACAATAAGTAGGTATCAAAAAAAAATCAAAGCAAGTAGTCCCACATTGTTTATGTTAAGGCAAAAGAAAAAGCATCTTCACTTGAGGAGAGAGGAACTTTGGGAAATAGAGGAGAAATGACAGCTTCAACATTAAAAAAAAAAAAAAAAAAGAGCAAGCCATACCCTGCTCCAGGTGGAAAAAAAAAAAAGTTGTACAAGGATTGTCAAGGATGCAGAAGTACTCCTGGAGTTTCACTGGTAGTATATCCACTTGGATCCTCTAGCACAGCACTTCAAAATACAGAAAGCTCAACAACTGGAATTGTAACATTCTCTGTTTGGAGGTCTGAAGATCCCGGTAACTCAGAATGAGTTATGGGAATAGCTGTGATACAAACCATCGTCAGCATATAAACTAAAAGGAGAGAACAACTCTAGTACTTTCACTCATCTAAAACTCTTGGCAAATGAAGAGAAATTATAGAAATAATACCATTATTATAGAAATAATACCAAGTTAGAAAAGTAAGGTTGCTCTGATGATTTTTCAAAGCTTGCTATGCAAGAGATAATTTCATATCTTGATTAAAGTCTTACCTGTGGAAAACATTAAAGATTTTCTAGTATTAAAATGGGAATTAGAGTGACCACAATTTTTTATCAATCTTTAGAAAAAGTCTTTCTGCTCACCACCCTCCAAGATGACTCCAAACTCTTCTTGGCATGTGGTATGCATGCTCATGTGTGTACCTCTACCACTCTGACTAGGGGTGACCTGCATACCCATGGAATATTGCAGATATGATGGAGAGTGACTTCTGAAGATGGACAAAGAAACCTCATCCAAGGTGCAGATGAACAGAACAGCTGAGAATGCAACAGAAATGTTGAAGAAAATCCACCTGAAATCACAGTTCCTGCCCAACGTACAAAGTAGCACAAAAGAAATTTGAAGTTAGTGGTGCACTAAAGGTAACGATAGCAGAACAAATGGTAAACTCAGCTCAATTCCTGGCACAGATGGCCCAGCACAGGGAGAGGAATGCCATTAATAGACATAAACATCCTCAATGTGTACTATTCTATATACTTTGTCCAGCATGCAATCAAAAGTAACTAGAAAATCACAGATTAATCCAACTATTTCAATAATTATGTTAATTATAAATTATGGAGAGAAAAATTAACATATTGGATTAAAAATTAAGACTAATTATATGCCATTTATTAGAAATCAATTTTTAAGAATACAACATAAGCCAAGTGCTGTAGCACATGCCTGTAATCCCAGTGACTTGGGAGGCTGAGGCAAGAGGATCACAAGTTTGAGGCCAGAGACAGCCTGTGTAATTTAATGAGAACCTGTCTCAGAATAAAAAATAAGAAAAAGGGCTGGAGGTGCAACTTGGTGGTGTAGTGCCCTACGTTCAATCCCCCAGTAATGCAAATAAATGAATAAATAAATACATAATAAATAAAATAATGTAGGCATAGATTAAAAGCAAAAGGATGGGAAAGAACAAAACATTGAAACACTAATTAAAAGAAACCTTAGAGTGACTATGTTAATACTAGAAGAAATAGAGTTTAGAAGGAGAAATATTACAAACGACAAAAAGGATATTACCAAAATAAATTACATAATGCTGAAGGGCTGAGTCATCAAAAAAGCATAATGATCTCAAATTTATTTTCACCCAACTATGTTGTTGTTGTTAGGTGCCATCGAGTTAGTATCTGACTCATAGTGACCCTCATAGGGTTTTCAATGGCTGAGTGCCCCGGGATTGCCTTGGGAGTGGACTGCCAGGCCCTTCTCCCATTTTTGCGGTGCTGGGAATTGAACTCGGGGCCTCAGAGACTGCAGAGCAGCGTTCTACCCACTGAGCTAAATCCCAGCCCAATGATGAAGGGATGAGTCATCAAAAAGGCATAATGATCTCAAATTTGTTTTCACCCAACTATAGATCCTGAAAATACATGAAGCAAAACTTGAGAGAACTGAAAATGAAAATAGGCAAATCTACAATTAAAGTGGGCTGGGATTTAGCTCACTTGGTAGAGCACTGCTCTGCAGTCTCTGAGGACCCAAGTTCAATTCCCAGCACCACAAACATGGGAGAAGGACCTGGCAATCTACTCCCAAGGCAAACCCGAAACAGTCAGCCATTGAAAACCTTATGAGGAGCTAGGCGTGGTGGCGCACGTCTGTAATCCCAGTGGCTTGGGAGGCGGAGACAGAAGGATTGCAAGTTCGAGACTAGAGGAAGTCTATGTAACTTAGTGAGACCCTGTCTCAGGAAGTAAGCAAGAAAAATAAAAGGGCTGGGGGTGCAGCTCAGTGGTCCAGCACTTGCAAAGCATGCAGGTGTGACCAGTACCAAAAAAAAAAAAAAAAAAAAAAAACCTTATGAGGGTTGCTATGATACCAACTCGACAGCACCTAACAACAACAACAATTAAAGTAGAACAGGTGGACAGAAATAGATAAGGATATGGGGGAAGACAGGAACAACACTATTAACCAACTTAACCTAATTTATATTTCTTAACTATTCCACCTTAAAACAACAGAATGCGAACTTTTCAAGTGCACATAGAACATTCATCCAGGTAGATCATATTCAGGCCCACAAGCCAAGTGTCAAAAAATTTACAAGTGAAACTATGCAGTATGGTTTTCTCTGATCACATGGAATCAAACTAGAGAGCAATATTGTTGTCTTTGTTACTTGCCCGTGAGTAAGGTCTAATACATAGCAATCCTCGTAGGATTTACAATGGCTGATTGTTTGAGAATTGCTTTGGGAGTGGGTTGCCATGTCCTTCTCCTGTTTTTGTGGTGCTGGGGACTGAACTGAGGGCTTCTTAGAGTGCAAAGCAGCAGTCTACCAAATGAGGTAAACCCCAGCCCTAGAAAACAATGCCAGAAATATATCTGAAAAAAATCTCAAACATTTGGAAAGAAAGCAACCCACTTATAAATAACCATTTCAAAGACAATTAGAAAATATTTTAAGTGGAAAGAAAATGAAAACAGGACATGTGGACATTTGTGAATTGCAACTGGAGAAATGCTTAGAGGAAAATTTATAGCAATAAATGTTTATATTGAGAAGAAAATTCTTAAATTACCCAAGCTTCTACTTCAAAAAGACCAAAAAGGAAAGAAGAATAAATCAGACACAGAACAAACAGAAAGACATTATTAAAGATCAGAGCATTAATTAAATCAATGAAATTGAAAGTAAACAAAAAAAAAAAAAAAAAAAAAAAAAAAAAAAAAAAAAAAAAAAAAAAAAAAAAAAAAAAAAAAAAAAAAAAGAAAAGAAAAGAAGACAGAAAAGAAAAGAAAAGAAAGAAAAGAAAAGAAAAGGGAGAATCAAAAATTTGGGTCTCTTAACGTCAAAGCAATTGAAATTTCTAAAGCAAGTGTGACCATAAAAACAGAAGGCTCATACTACCTATATCAAGAATAAAAGAAAAGACAAACCTATAATTCCTATAGATATTAAAACAATGATTGTTGTTGTCATTGTTAGGTGCCATCAAGTTGGTATCTGACTCATAGCGACCCTGCATAAACAGGTGAAACACTATTGTCAGTGCTTCTCTGCTGTTCATAGAATTTTCAATGGCAGATTGATTTTTGGGAGTGGATTGCTGGGTCCGTCTCCCAAGCCTACAGCACCTGGTGGCCCCAGGCGGTCTCCCATCCAAGTACTAACCAGGCCTGACCCTGCTTAGCTTCTGAGATCTGAAGGGATCCGATGCCACAGGGCTATGGCTTCAGACTAAAACAATGATAAGTAAGTACTAAGTGAATTTTTACAGTAAGTACTTCTTTGTTTCTGTCTTCTTTTGCTCATTTTTAGGGGAAAGGATTCATCAATGGTGTTGTATGTGGCAATAGTTAACTGATCTTACTATGTAAATACACTGTAATATATTTACTTATTCTACTATAAGTTGACTTTTTTGTTGATTCCACCTGGAAGGTATTGTAAATGGAGTTGCTATGGAATTCTATACGTGATTTGGTGTGCATACAAACTCTACTATTAGATGTATACCTAAGAGTAGAATTTTGGGGCTATTGAGTACATCAATGCTCAGTTTTAGTAGATACTGTCAAGTGATTTTTCAAATGATTGTGAATTTACACTTCAACTCTTAGTTCACAAGAGTTGCACTTATTATTGTTGTTCTTGTTAGGTGCTGTTGAGTAGGGTCCAACTCATAATGACCCTCATAGGGTTTTCAATAGCTGATTGTTTTCGGGATTGCATCTGGAATGGATTGCCATGTCTTTCTCCTATTTTTGTGGTGCTGGGAATCAAACCTGGGACCCCAGAGACTGAAGAGTGGTGCTCTACCAACTGAGCTCTGGGATTTAGCACTGGTCTGCAGTCTCTGAAGTCCCAAGTTCGATTTCCAGTACCGCAAAAATGGGAGAAGTTCGTGGCAATCTACTCCCGAAACAATCACAAAAACAATCAGACATTAAAAACCCTATAAGGGTCACTATGAGTGAGACCTGACTCGACAGCACCTAACAACAACAGCAAGCATTTATTCTATATTACATTAAATATAGAGCATGTTCCTTTGGATGCTCTGTGTTCCTTTGAATATACTCTTATAAAGATTGAAGTAAAGAAAACATGCCCCCACTTCTTCCCTTCTGGAGGAAACATTACACTAAAAAATAGCTTTCTATTTCTAATATGTATAACATTAAGTTTTCCATTTTAACTCTATTTAAGTGTATGGTTCATTGACATTAAGCACATTTCAGGGCTGCAAAACCATAACCACTATCCATTCCCAATATCTTTTTCATCAACCCAAACAAAAACTCTATATACATCAAACAATTACTGTATATTCACAAATCCAATCTGCGCATGATTCTAATCTGCATCTGATTTTGTAGTCCTCTAAAACTGTTCTAAGAGTGCAGATTAGATCCAAGAATATATGGTTCTCTTCATTCCCCCATCCGTAATAACCTAACTACCATTGTACTTTCATTCTTTGTATATATTCATGGCTCAGTCAAAACTTACAAATTAAAATCACATTACATGAGAAGCAATCAAGGTGACTTACTCTTTTCCTTTTAATCTTATTGTGTCTCTGAATTTATTTTTGTACCATCCTCCCAAAAAGTCAGAAATAATTTTTGGAAGGATCTCCATTAGTTTTGCTTGCCATAATCTAGCGGATGAATGAACTTTCTGTTTCTGCATTGGCAGTTTTAGTAGTAGAATTTTTCCTACTGTGAGAAACATGGGTTTTATATATCTACTTTGCATCTATCTATTGGTCTGGGCTGAATTTAGTGGATGTCATGGGAATCCCTCAATAACTCAATATCGTTATAAATGTGTCCTCCTGGTAAAGAATGTTCCCTACATATTTGCACAGCACTTTTCAGCCTCTCCAGTAAATTGAAGATAATGATGACTAGTAGTAAAGTGTTAGAAATCATCTCTCTTTGTGGAGATACAGGGAGGAATTGCCAGTAAATTGTGATCTATTATCTATAACAAGTTCTTTTGATATGTCCTTATGAGCAAAACAGATTTCTCACTTCCCAAATGGTACTTAATCTGGATAAAGAGTGTGCCCCATCATAGAGTATAGTACCTACCTAATATGAGGAAGTATATATAGATCGGTAACTAATCTTCCAAAAGTGTGCTGTCATTTCACACTGCCAGCACTGTATATTTTTTGAGGCTCACAGCTTGCACTGGAAAGGGCCTCAAGAGATCTTCAATCTATCATCATTTCAGGGAAACTGCCCAAAGTGACAGTAAGGAACTTTCTACCAACTATATAACAGATAGCAACAGTTATCATCAAAGAGCTCAAATGATCCCACAGACCATCAGTTATTTTATCAAAACGGCAAGTTGTCATCACCTATATAAGAGAGAATTTGGTGCAGTAGAGGGAGGAATTCTCTATCTAAAAATCTTCCCATTTAAGCTGTATTTCAGAAGTCAGCAATCTTTTTCTGTTAAGGGCCAGATAGAAAATATTTTAGACATTGTGGGCCACAAAGTCTGTGCCACAGCTATAGTATTCAACTTAGCCATCACACTGCAAAAGCAGTTATAGACAATATGGAACCAAATGTTATAATAAATGTGTTGCAATAAAACTTTATTTGTATTACAGTAAAACTTAACACATGAAAACAGATGATGGGCCAGATTTGGCCCATTATTCATGGTTTATTAACACCTTCTCTACATCAAATTGAATTTGAACCCAGTTCTCCAAGTCTTGTCTTTGCATTACAAATCATTTGCATCAGAATGTAATTGTGTCTGTAAGGAGTCACACATGCAAATCTCCTCAGTGTGGAATAGCACACCCCACCCACCTACTGACAACTAAAGTATCTACAGAAGAACTCAGGCTAAAGGCATAGTTGTCAGTAGATGGGTAATACCCTAATTCAAGAGCCTCAAGAGCTGTTTTCTCCAGAACTTTTTAACTTAGTTATGGGGATGTTAATCCCTATAGAGCAAACTTCAACAATTAGAAGAGGAGAATCTATGAATAAATGGGAATTTACTTGTCCCACAGAGATAATTCTGATCTATGTTCCATGTAGCATCTTAGAAGATCCCAAGGGGAAGTCGGCTCCAAGTACCTAATGTATAACATGTTCATTACACACAATTTATTGACATATTTCCCTTTTTCTGTTTCTTCTCCTCCCTGTGCTTCCTAGGATGACTTCTCAAATCAACTTCTTTTGCATTTACATTATTGTCTTAAAGATTACTTTTAAGGCAACCCAAATTAAGATAACTGCATTTGTATATCTTCTGTTATTCTTCCATAAGAGGAAGGTCTGAACTGCATGAAAACGTTGGAATCCCTACGAGTGCAAAGGAAGAGAAATTCTGACTCTGGTTAGGAGGCACCACGATGGATTGTAAGCATGTGATGTGAGGTTGTAAGACAAACCATTTAGTCCAAAGACTCAGATCAAATTCTCAATTCTCCACTTATAGTTGGAGAACTTGACTTTGAGCAAGTCACTCAGGCTCTCTGAAGTTCTATTTTCTCATACGAAATATGGGAAAAATCAACTCCATAAGTATATTTATAAAATAAATTTTTTTCAATACTGGGGGTTGAACCCAGGGCCTCACGCTTGCATGCTTAGCAAGTGCTGGACCACTGAGCTGTACCCCCAGCCCATTTTTTTATTTTTTGAGACAGGGTCTCACTAAGTTACGCAGACTGCCTCTGGTCTCGAACTTTCGATCCTCCTGCCTCCGCCTCCCAAGCCGCTGGGATTACAGACGTGCACCACCATGCGTGGCTCTAAAATAAATATTTTAATAGTTTTGGATTCACAAAGAAAACTATGAAGATAGCACTGAGTTCCCATATGCCTCATAGCCAGTTCCTTAATTGTTAATACCCCACATTAGTATAGTCCTTTTGTAACAATTAATAAGCCAACACTGATACATTATTATCAACTGAATTCCATACTTTATTCAGATTTCTTTAGTTCTAGGATCCCACCCAAGATATCATACTATATTTGTTTGCTATGTTTCCTTAGGCTTCCCTTGGCTACTGCAATTCTTCAGATTTTCTTTGCTTTTCGTGGCCTTGACAGTTTTGAAGAGTGATGGTCAGATATTTTGTAGAATTCCCTTCAATAGGGATTTGCCTGATTTTTTTCTGTGATTACACTGGTGTTTTGAGGTTTTTATGTGGAAGATCACAGAGGTAAAGTCTCATTTTCATCACTCAAGGGTAGATACTAGCAACATAATTGTTAGTGTTCACGCTGTCCTTAATCACCTGGCTGAAGAAGTGCTTTTCATGTTTCTACAGAATAAAGGTAAGCTTTTTCCATGCCATATCCACATTATACTCTTTAGAAGAAGGTTTCCATGTCTAGCCGATTCTTAAGGAGTGGAGGGTTCTGTTCCACCTCCTTGAGAATGGAGCAGGTACATGAATTATTTGGAAATCTTCCTGTGTGGGAGATTTATCTCTTTCCTCATTTATTATTAATTGGATTATTTACTTATATCAGTAGGATTCATGGATATTGGTAAGTTGGGTTAGACTGTCTTTAATTTGGTTTCTGTCTCCCTTTGACACATCTCCATCAAGGTGAGGTAGTTGTTTTATTTGTAAGTACTTCCTTACTTTCTGGTGCTATAAAGATGGCTCATTGTCTAATTCTTTTCCCAATCCAGTCACTCATTTCTCCAAGAATTTCTGATTCTTTTTATTGAGAATGTTACTAAAAACCAATATCTAGGTGCTGGGTACACTCAAGATATTTTAAGCCTTACGTGGCATAAAACTGAATGAATTGCAACATGGTTCTTACAGGAGTTGTTCAACAAATGTTAAGTTAAATATAAATTTTGGCTCGTTCAGTTCTGATTAAAATAGTTCCTAAGAAATTCTCACTGAAGTTTTGAAACTCCTTTGTTTCTTCATCTGGGAAATGGGAATAATAATACATGCTTCACGTGCTCTTATGAATATTGATAGGAGTGTTCAGTCTAAATGTTATGAAGTTGGAGAAATAATTGATTATGATAGTGTGCATTTGCTATTTTCCTAATTCCTCAAAGCAGATTTTATCATTCATATCCAGGTCCTAAGAGATTGAGAGTGAAGCAGGCAAAGTTTCTTTTCCTACCTTCTACACTCTCATGCATATTTGCATAAGATTTCCCTAATTCAGGACCAAAAGAATAGACCATATGCTGAATTATAGCAATATATAATGTCATTTATGTAATCAATACATTAGTGGTACCCCAAAGAACATTTTCATGTTGCTCACAATCCCACAATGATTATATTTCTCCCTTTATGCTACAATTTACACTTGTAATTTCTTCTTTTCAAAAAAGTTATACATTTTCTTATCTCTTGCCCTGGTGAGATAACATCTTTGTTGTTTCCTCCCTTAGCCTTCTATCTTTGCTTCCTTTGTTCTCAAGCTGTTGTGTTATGGATTCAGAATTATGTAGAGGCAGAGAGGTAGAAAGTGAAAATAATGGTAGAGAACACACCAATATTAATGTAACACACCAATACTAATGCAGATTTCCAGAAGCATATGAGCACCCTCTCTTTCTGGTGAATCTACTTTCTTGGTCCTCTCCATGCTAACTTTATCTGCCAAAAGAAACACATTCCATCTAATTTACCAGAATAATAATAATAATAATAAAACTCCTAATTGTTGCATGAAAAAATTTAAAAACCAGTTCTACTATTCAATGAAAATGTGTTTTAAGTTTTGGAATAACCAAAGCAGATTTTAAAAATAGAAATCAGGTGCCAAAACTAAGAAGTCATCAGAATGGTTAGTGAACAAATATGACTAATCTGATAAAGATTAACTTTAAACAAAGATCAGCTTCTAAGGGCTTAGATTTGGAAAACTGGGTCTAAAAGAAAAACAACATATTCTAATTGGAAAATAACCATTAGTGAGTCTTATGGAATCTGGAAACTTCACATAATAGTATACAGCAAGTTGTTTAAAAACAGGAACCCTGTTCTGTGACTCAATAGCTAGGTGACCTAAGTAGATTGCCTTATTTCTTCAAATCTTAGTTATTCTGACAATAAAATAGCAAACATAAAAGCATTATTTGCCTCACTTAGTTACCATGAAGATTCTCTGCACTAATGTGTACATGCAGTCATGTATCATTTAACAAGGAGGAGAAGTTCTGAGAAATGGATCATTTGGCAATTTCATCAATTTCATTGTGCAAACATCATGTAAGAATACATGCACCAGCCTAGACAGTCTAGGTTAATTGCTCCAAGAGGCCTCTTGATGCAGTCAAAGGATATAAATACAAGATATATGAATCTGCTGCCTACATAACATGGCATGCTCTTTTATGGTAAACATTCTTTTTATAAATAGGTTGTTGTTGTTAGGTGCAGTTGAGTCAGTATCCAACTCATAGCAACCCTGCATACAACAGGGGAAACACCATTGTCAATGCTGCTCTGCTGTTTTCAATGGCGGATGATTGCTGGATCCATCTCCCAAACCTACAACACCTGGTATTCCCAGGTGGTCTCCCATCCAAGTGCTAACCAGGACCGACCCTGCTTAGCTTCCGAGATGTGACGAGATGGGATGCCACAGGGCTAGGGATGCAGGCTTATAAATAGGAGTACACTGTAAATTGTGATAATAATGGTATGGTCTCCCTCTATGTGTGGGAGTTATCATTACTACTTTTCATAGGAGTAGGATACTGGTTGGTATTCAAACTCTACTCAAAGAAGATAATATGAAAAAGAGTATTTTGTGTCCCAAATGGCAAACTAATGCAATCTCCTTGAGGAACTATATGCAAAGTTTTAAAGAACTTTAAACATATTCAAGACCATCATGTCTCCAAAGTTTCCAAATCAGACAAATGAAACTAGCCAGAATCTCCTTCAATATACTACCACACAGGCATTCATTGCCCAACTACATGGACACATTCTGAGAAATGTATTATTAGGCAATCTTGCAAAGAGTGTGCTACAACTAGGACTGCCATGATATTACTAGGTTACATAATCTCACAGGACCATCTTCCTCTATGTGGTCCACCATTGACCATGATATTATCATGCAGTACATGACTATATAAGAAAATATACAGGGAAATGCCTGTGGCTTTACCATTGTGGCATCCAATCCTGTCAGATCTCAGAAGCTAAGCAGGGTCAGGCGTGGTTAGTTCTTGGATGGGAGACCACCTGGGAACACCAGATACTGTAGGCTTGGGAGAAGGACCCAGAAACCCACTCCCAGAAGTCAATCCACCATTGAAAACCCTATGAATAGCAGAGAAGCACTGACAGTAGTATTTCGCCTGATGTCCCTATGAGTCAGACACCGACTGGATAGCCCCCAACAACAACAAATAGTAACTAACATTTAACAAGAAAATAATCTTTGTGTTCCCATCTCATACCTGTAGAATTAAAAAGGTGAAAAAGTTCACACCGGGTTCTGAGAAGTTTTAAGTAAGAATTATCTTTGAGGGGAAAATAGTGAAGTAAAGAACTGATGTGAGTTGTTAGTGCTCTAAGTTCTTCACATTAGCTCCAAATATAGAAACAACTGTCCTAACTTTTAGGGATTGACTATAAAATTACAGTTAGTTTTAGTTTTTAAAAGAGTTCTTTGTTTAAAAATTTTGTTAATACTATACTAAGTTAGCAGGTTTACTTCCTGCTAGCTCTAAAGTGCTTGCAGATCTTAATATGTTTTAATCATTACTGTAAACAATATTTTCCATTTATAATCTATACAATTGTATGTGATTAGTGTTTCACTCATACTGTTTTCGTAATGTAATTTTACCAAAGAATAACATTTTACGGAAAATGCCATTTTGAATTAAATATTCAACTCTAGAATCAAGAAAGAGAAAAGAAAAACACGTCCAATGAATTTAATAGATAGAAAAGAAATGAGTTAAAGTGACAAAGGTAAAATCCTTTACAGAGCCCAGCACAGAAGAACCAATCACACATATTAGCTAAATAAAAATAAAAAGTAATCAGTAATTTCAAAGGCAAAAAAAATCATAATTAGTAAATCAAGAGCAGTGTAATTGCAGTGTGTAGGGGGTGGGTGGGAGATGGGATGGGAGACAATAAAAATGACCAAATATTAACAGATCTGATCAAGGAGAAGTAAAGTCATAATCCAAATAAACATAATTACAGATAAAATACCACATAAGTGATAAAAGATACTTAGGAATTTGTATAGTATTTGTTAGTCTTATATCACTAGCTATTAGAGTATAATGAAATAGTAAAAATGGGAAGTTATATTATCAAATTTGACTTGGAAATATATTAAACGTAGCCTTTTTAAATGAAATTAGATTTTATTCCAAACAGAAAATTTTTGCAATTTATGAAACAATTTGTTTCCATCCTACTGGATTTTTCCATGCTTCTTTCTTTTTGTACATTAAATTCTTTTCTATCAAAAAGATAGTTTGCAAGTGATTTCTTCTGTTGTGTGTGCGTGTGCATGTGTGTGTGTCCCAACTTTTTTCTAAAAATGATTTTAGTCCCATATTGGTGTACTTGTAAATTCTTTTGAGCTTCCAGAAAAAGGTAATTCACATACTTTAAAAACTACTCAAAGGACATTTTAGAATAATGTAATGCCAACACAATCGGAAGCTAGGAGAAACCGCCCCTATCATGAAGAGGTATCTGGGCAGATCACTTCTTTCCTTTCCTTGAGCTCCATGGATTTATAATCTAAAAACTTTCATGCATGCACCAGCATTTCCTCAGTTCTGCCTCAAGCAAATAGAATTTAACGTTCACTCTGGCCCTGCTCAGGCGAGCTCCCAGGGGTACTGCTTCCTGCCCAAAATGACTCTCTGCTGAGTCGGCCTGGTCCTAAGTTAGTGGGTCTGACAGAGTCCAATTTATGAGCCATCATCGCTGGTCCCGCGGTTATTGTTGTTAGATGCCATTGAGTCTTGTCTGACTCATAGCAACCCTCATAGGGTTTTTGATGGCTGATTGTTTCGGGATTGCCTTGGGAGTGGGTTGCCACGTCCTTCTCACATTTTTGCAGTGCTGGGAATCGAACTCAGGACCTCAGAGACTGCAGAGCAGCGCTCTACCAACTGAGCTAAATCCCAGCCCAGTCCCAAGGTTAGGCATTCCAAACTCATGCCCAGGATGGCCAAATAGCACTCCACCAACTGCTGAGCAAATGTCGTGTAACTCTCTGATGCAACTGGGGTGGATTGTACTACAAAAGCAGGTATCTTCTTCGCTCTTCCTCTATTTGGCGGTTTCTGTAAACTCCATACAATGTTGTTGTCCCCCCTCAGTCCCTCTAATGCCAGATCACATAGCCCAAGCAGGAGAACCACTGCGTGGCATCGTGGGCCCAGAGGAGATCTCCAATGGTTAAGCATTGTCACCTAACCTCTGAGACTTTGTGATCTCTCAAATCCAGCTCTACCTGAAACCTAGTCCTGTAATACTTCCTATGTCAGTCTTGATCTGCAAAGAAGAACCAACAGGAACTTAGTAAACATGTTAATACATTTCTCACGAGCACATTACTTACTGCTTTGGTGAATGGTACATTTTCTGGATGTTCTTATGAAAAACAACTTACTGGTTGGTCTTCTGGCCTTTCATACCATATCTACTGTAGTGTGCCTACTTCTTTGGGCCTTTTGATTCATTCCTCCATATTTACCATAGAATTTCTGGCACGTTTATTTCTCTGAGAGTAGACAATTGCTTGTTCCAAATCTCTAAGAACCAACCTAGAAGGTATAGTAATAACACATCCCAGAGTCCTTGCAAGAATATTAAATCCTGCGTAATTTTAGCATGCACCCATATGGATATCTCTTAGCTCAGTTGGTAGAATGCTGTTCTGTGTTCTTTGAGGCCTTGGGTTTGATTCCTAGTACTGCAACAAATAGGAAAACTATGTGGAAATTGATTGCTAAAGCAATTCCTAGATAATCAGTCATTGAAAACCCTATGAGAAGCACTAACATAGTGCCAAGCATAGCATAGTGTCCGGGAGTGTTTCGTTCTCTTGTACATAGGAGGGCTATGAGCAGGACCCGACTCAGTGGCACCTGACAACAACTTAAGCAATCTATGCTCTGTCCCCATTGACTCAACTTCTTTTTTTTTATTAGAAATTTTTAATGTACATCATAATGTGATTAATTTTGACATGCTTTTCGTTGTGACAATTTTCATAGTGCAATTTGATAAGCATTATACATATAGGTTACCCCTTACCCTCCTCTATGTTTCCCCCTCCCCCCTTCCTATCTAAGTTTCCCATCCAAGTCTTCTCTATCGTTTACTATATAGTATTTTTCTATATGTCCTTGGGTTCCATTTCTGTTTAAGATAGAAACTTTTCCTGTAGTGGTCTTTGTTTCTATCTTGTTAGAACAATTACATGCGATTTTTAGTCCATTTATATTGACCTCATTCTTATCTTCCCTCCCCCCCTTTTAATGTGATCTGACCTTTGAGTAGGATTTTTCCTTCTTGT
>VMDO01036290.1:0-15282 GCA_007922755.1 Pedetes capensis
AGGTCTCGCCCGCGCCAGGTGAGCTCGACCGCCGAGCTGCCCCCCAGCCCCAAAGTCCGAGCTTTAGTGGGGAGGCCTCGCCCCCAGCCTCTCCTGACTCCCATCCCCCCCGCACGGAGTCCAGGGGCCACACCGAGGGTGGGGAAAGGGCACACAGGCCACCTGCCACAGTTCCTTCCCGCCCAGTTCCAGGAAGCTGGCCACTTTATTCGATGCCCCTCGAGTTCATTCCTCAGCTCCTCCCTGCTCCACCCTGCGCACTCGGCCTGGGGCGGGTTATTGTGCTTCCTCCTTGCGTCACCCCTGGCAGCAGAAATGGGGAAGGAACACCTAGCCCAGGCCCTGGGGAGGCGAGGGGCCTGTCTCCCCCACTGCTCTGTCTAGGCTCCTAGATCCTGCGCGGATGACAGATGAGTCTGGAAGAGGCATACATCCAGTCAATGAGAGGTTTCTGCCGAAATGAAGATGACTCGGGGGTCAGAGTGGACCCCACCCAAAACCAGAATTGTGGGGAACTGAACTTACTAAGTACTTGATGCATAGTAGGTGTTCATGAGCTGCTGGAAAGTTAAGCAGAAAGAAAGGTGGGGCCGTTTCTAGGCAGCGTGCCAGGCGTTTACTTTTCTCAGACTTCTAGATAAGAGGCTGGCATGCGTGAATCAAGTCAACTGGTTGGTTTTTGTTTTTCTTTCTTTGTTTTGCAGTACTGGAGGTTGAACCCCAAATCTCGAGCGTGCTAGGCAAGCGCTGCACCACTACACCACACCCCCAGGCCCCTTTTCAGTTTTTGTTTTGAGGCAGTGTCTCCTTGAGTTGCACAGGCTGCCTCTGGCCTCCAGCTCAGGATCCTCCTGCCTCAACCTCCTGAGTCGCTGGGATCACAGGCGTGCGCCACAGCGCCTCACTAAGGCCACTGATTCTAATCGGGTCTGACACAGGCTAGACTGAGCCTGCGTTTCCTGGACGATTAAATGGGAATGATCGTGCGGTCTTCAGAATGAAAGCGCTGCCTGCAGTAAACACGCTGACTGTGGTGGTCTTTGCGGCGCCCTTACAGATGGGGAGCTGCAGCTCAGGATGGTACAAATCCTTGGCTGGGAGGGGGTGCGAGGGAGTCATCAGAAGCTCCCCTCTTCTTTTCACCCTGAGAACTATCTTATGGCGCAGCAGGAGAGAACAAAGTCAGACATGGAGAAGAACTTCCCACGGGAGCCCCAGGTGCTGGCCGACGGGGAAGTGAGCCTCCCATCCCGGGTCCCTCCCGCCGCCCTCTCTCCCTCACTAGGCTCCTTTGGGAGGGGGGTTAAGAGAAACGTAGGTGCGACACAGAGCCCCGAACTGGGTGTCCGGAGCCCCCAGCCTCTCCAGCGGCTTGGAGTCGCACTGCCCCGCACCGGGGGCCCCAGGGCGTCCTCACAGCTCCACTTGTCTCAGGGGAAAGGGGCAGCATTCCTGGGGTGCCACCGCGCCGCATGCCCTGCCCTCCTGTCCCCTGGCTGGCTTGCTGAAAGCCCGACTTCCCTCTTACCTGTCAAGGCAAGAATCGAGGCCTTCCCAGAAGGTCTCCGCAGCAGCGCCAGAGCCACGGCTAGCAGCGGCAGCAGCTGCGGGCTCGCCATTCCTGCGCGGGGCGGCCGGGAGGCTCTGCCCAGGTGCGCGGCCAGGTGGCGGCGCCGGGAGTTTCGCGCGCCCCCTGCCGGCGGAGGGCGGGACTGCGTGGCGCGGCGAGGGCGGGGCGCCCGTGTTCCCGCCTCCACCACTCCAATCCTCCTCTCGCCTCCTGAGACCCCGCCTGGACCGTGATCCTGCAGCTCCCCAGACTCCGCCGTACCCTCCCAGCCGCCCCAAATCTGGATGTGCACCCGCTGCACCCCTCCTGCCCCGTCTCTGACCTTGTGCCGCCCAGGATATCTTTGTCCCCCCTAAAAGTGGATTCCTTGGGGGTGGGGCCCAGGACCCCACCTCCACTAGACGCAGCTGGAGCCCTGGAGCATTTTCAGATGAGGTAGCCAGGCGTGCACCTGTAGGATTTTGTGGAGAGGAGGACCCCAAAGTGGTCACTCTGGGCCAGGCCCCCAGATGCAGGTTTTGGGGTGCACCGGTGACAGTAGGCCACCCCACTCTCCATGGTGGCACAGGCCAGGCTGCCCTGGTGGCTCCTGACCTCCACTAAAGACTCTCCCCATCTCGGCTGTAGAGGGGTGTACATGGTGCTGGGAGGCCCCGGGGCTCTTCTGTGGGGTGCCCCAGACTCCCGCTTGTCCCCCGCCATGGCCGACACAGCCTGCCGTAACCCAGAACACATAACCCGAGATCAGGCTGTGGAGGACTTTATTCATTAGACCCGGAGAGCCACGCAGTCCTTCCGTGCCGTCCCCCGTGGCAGCCAGAGTCCTACAAGCCGGTCCAGCGGGATGGCTGCGGGCCGTGGTCCCACGGACCTCCCGGTCTCAAGAGCGCGTCCGTGGTGAGACAGGTCCTGGTGTAGTGGCCTCGCCAGTTGGCTTGAACCATCTTAGCTGCCGCTTGCTGCTGTCTGAGCTGGCGGCGGGTCTTGAAGCCTCTCCAGGCTGACTGGATAGCCACGGCCGCTCCTTGTGGGCTGGATGGCTGCTGGGGGCCCCGGTGTAGCTGCTGGGGAGCGGCAGCCCGTGCCCCGCCCCTGTGGCCACGGCCGCCGTGGCCCATGCCGTGGACGACTCGTGTGGGCATGGTGTGGCCGCACATGTGGCAGGTGCGGGGGTTGGAGCCCACCAGCATGACCACGCTGGGCGCGGTGTGCAGCCCGGAGCTCAGGGAGCGGCAGAGCCTGCAGGCTTCCGGATGGCACGACACAAAGCAGCGGTGCTCCGAGCCACCGTGGCCACCGCGGGGGTGGGAGTGGATCCTGGCCCTGGCGACTGGCTCTGCCCACGTCGTGCCTGGGAGCTGCCTTTGCTGGGCCTGGGCCCGGGCTTGGGCCCGGGCCCGGCGGGCGCAGTAGCCTCGCCAGGCGGCCTGGATGGTCGTCGTGGCTCTGTGGAGATGGAGCAGCTGCAGCCGCACGGAGTGGCCACGCCAAGTGGCTTGGATGATGGTGGCACACTGATGCCACAGCTTGATGGTGCGGCGCACCAGGTAGCCACGCACACCCGCCTGGATGGTGACCGCCGCTTGGATGACGATTTTCTGCATCTCATGTGCTGACACCATCACCTCCGATGGCCTGGGGTTCGCCGCCACCTTGCTGCCCACAGGGACCCACGGCACCGGGGCCCTGGCTGGCTCCCACGTGTCGCAGGGGGCCGTGATGCGGTCCACAGGCCTGACGGCTACGCTGGGGACAGCAGATTCCCATGACTGGCCACCAGCCGTGCCGGCGTCCGTGGAGCCCTGGAGTACAGTGGGGGTCAGGGTGGCCTCGGGATGGCTCCACGTGCGACCCCGGATACTGTGGGGGCTGTGGTCCTGGGGTACGGTGGGGATCAGGGATGACCTGTGGTGGCTATGTGCAAGGCCCATGAAGTTACAGGGGATTGGGCCCTGGGGTGTCGTGGGGACCACGGGTGCCCTGTCGTGGCTGTGGCCAACACCCATGAAGTTATAGGAGTTCTCGCCCTGGGGTGCAGTGGGGACCACAGGTGCCCAGTGATCAGCTTCAACTCCCTTGAAATTATGGGGGTCCTGTCCTTGAGGTGTGGTGGGGATCAGAGAGGCCCTGTGATGGGTGGGTCCAAAAGCATTCTGGCCTTGGGGTACGTTAGGGCTCAGGGATCCTCTGCGATAACCAGCTTCAAGTCCCTCAAAATCATGGGGGTTCAGGCCCTGGGGTGCAGTGGGGATCAGAGATGCCCTGTGGTGGTCATGTCCAAAGGTGTTCTGGCCTTGGGGTACGGTCGGGCTCAGGGATCCTCTGTGATAACCAGCTTCAAGTCCCTCAAAATTATGGGGGTTCAGGCCCTGGGGTGCAGTGGGGATCAGAGATGCCCTGTGGTGGTCATGTCCAAAGGTGTTCTGGCCTTGGGGTACGGTCGGGCTCAGGGATCCTGTGTGATAACCAGCTTCAAGTCCCTCGAAATTATGGGGGTTCTGGCCATGGGGTGCAGTGAGGATAAAGGATGTCCTGTGATCAACTTCCAGTCCCTCAAAATTATGGGTGTTCTGGCTGTGGGGTGTGGTGGGGATCACAGGTGCCTGGTGATGAGGTTCAACTCCCATGAAATCATGGGGGTTCAGGCCCTGGGGTTCAGTGGGGATCAGAGGTGCCCTGTGGTGGTCGTGTCCAAAGGCGTTCTGGCCTTGGGGTACGGTAGGGCTCAGGGATCCTCTGTGATAACCAGCTTCAAGTCCCTCAAAATCATGGGGGCTCTGGCTGTGGGGTGCGGCGGGGGCCGGGGCTGCCATGTGGTGGCCCGGGTGCAGGTTGCTCTGGGAATCGTCCCAGAGGGCCCTCCGGGAGCCGCTTGGTGTGGACTCAAAGCCCAGGGACACCCTCCGAACTCCGGGGGATAGCCGCGGGGGCCTGGCGCCACGTTCCGCAGAGGGGGAGCGCATGGCGGGTGTTCTGCTGGCCGGGGGGCTCCCAGTGGGGTGCTGGAGGCCGCCCAGTGAGGGGTGGACCTCCTGCCTCTGCCCGTGGTGAGGGAGCAGCCCGGGGGCCGCAGGACCTCCAGGTTCGGGAACGATGCTCCCATGCAGAGAGCGGAAGGACTTTTTGGGGGTGGGGAACCTGTGGCCGCTCTCGGTTGGGGTCCCAGACTCTGCTTTGTGGAAGGCATGGGGGACCCCTTCCATCAGGGGGTGGCTGGCTTTGTGCTGATAAGCCGAGGCCTCTGTGGCCTCAGGGTCCAGGGCCAGACTTGTGGCCCTGTCCCCCACAGACCTCATCTGCAGGTGGGAACCGTGGTGGGTCCGTCCGGTCGCTGACTTTCGGTGCAGAATCGGGGTACTGTTTCTGGAATGCGCGGCTATGCTCGGGACTTGGGGAGGGAGAGGGGCTTTGCCACTGGCTTGGCTGGGAGCCACCTCCCTGTACAATGGCCTTGGCCCCTCGGGAAAAGTCTCCTTGGCCAATAGGGGCCGGTGGTCATGGGTGACATCATTTCCCGTGGGTCTATTATACATCCACGGCGTGGCCTCGAGGACCTCGGACCTGGAGGAATCCCCACTGGACACCGACACCGGGGACAGATTCCCATTAGTATAGCCCACGGTCAGCGCAGTTGGGTCACCCATGACTCCAAGTGGGGTCATCCTGGGGTCCAGACCGAACTGCGAGGCTCTCGACAGGACCGTGGGCACCCGGTGCTCCCCTGGGCCTGCGCCATTAGCTGCCAAGTCCCGTGGGTGAAATGGAGCAGGGCTAGGGGTGTGGGGTGCCTGGAAAGGGGCGGTTGGGGCCCCGGGGTATGGGCGGGGACTGATTCCTATCAGCAGGGACCCCTGAGGCAGGCTCTGGCCCGCACTGCCCGGCACGCAGCTCATTGGTGTGTGTGGACTCACACCCATGGCTGCTAAATCTGGGGTGGGGCTTGGAGCAGCAAAATTGGTCCAGGGCCCTACAGACAGGCTCGGCCTCTTCCTGCCGCTGCTGAGCACCGACATGGGCCTGGGGGCCTCCGAACCCAGAGGGAGCCCGCTGGCCACGCCTCTGGCCACAGGATCTAGAGGAAAGCTCTGGGCCTCACCACTAACGATAGATCCTGGGGGCATGCTAGGGATCACAGTGGACCCCAGGGACTCGAGGGGGAGACAGTGAACCACGGCTCCCACAGCAGACCCCAGGGGGAGGCTGGGGACCACGCTATCCGCTGCGGACTCCGGGGGCAGACTGGGGCCCACATCATCTGTGGACCCCAGGGGTAGGCGGTGGACAGCATCATCATCCACTGTGGCCCCAAGGGAGAGACTGGGGGCCGAGGCGTGCATCGTGGACCCCAGGGGGAGGCTCTGGCCCACGCCCCTGATCACACACCCCGGAGGCAGACAGAGAGCCACTCCGCTGGCACCCATCCCTGGAGCCACGCCTGAGGTCCTCCCGTTCTCTAGGGAACCCAGCACCAAGCCACCAGTGCCTACGCCTACCGCAGCGTCCGGAGGGACACTGGCATATCCGTAACTAGGTGGCACCACCGTGGCCACGGGACGCTGCTGGGGACCTAATGTTACAGTGAGGGGGAGGTGGGCCTGAGAGACAGCAGGGTTCAGGCCACACAGGAAGAGACGGGATGCGCTCCTGCCTAATCCGTCGGGCGCCGCCGTGGGAGAGAGGCCCCGGGGCACCCCTGTGGCCCTGGGAGCCCCATCCTGAGACAAAGGGGCACCTGCCAGCAGGGCCTGGGATGCTGTGGGAAGCTGGCCGCCGGCCACCTGACGTGGACTTTGGTGCTCAGAAGCAGCCACGTCTCTCTGGGGTACCCCTGCGACCCCACCGGCACCCTGAGGCGTGCGTAAGAGGAGCCCAGCAGCCATGGGCCCCTGCGGCGCACTTGTCACCATGCTAGCTGCGGAGGCGTGGCAGAGGTTGGGTGTTGAGACAGTGACTGGGCTTGGAGGCTGGCCATAGGCAATGGGCAGCTGGTGAAGCCCAAGGGACCCACGGGGGAACCTGGAGTGCCGGAGGTCTGATACCCCCTCAGCCACCATGAGAGGGTCGTCAGTGCGGCTCGCCCCAACGCACAGGGGTGGCGGGCTCAAGGCCTGGCCCGCACGCCTGCCCGGGCCAACGGCAATGAGGAGGGAGGGCTGACTGCCGCCAGGGGCCATGGTGAACATGGGCGAAGCCGCTCGCTCGGAGGCCACCCTGGAGACCAACATGGGCTCACTGACGGCGTGGCCCACCCCACAGACCACAGAGGGGGGCATCAGGCTGAGGGAGGCCATGTCGGCCACAGATGGCTGGGAGAGGCTGCAGGCCCCGGCAGAGGAAAGAAAGGAGTGCGCGAGCCCGGGGGCCACCCTGCTGGACAGAGGCGTCTGGATGAGGCTGGGGGGCACCCACGTGGCCAGAGGTGACTGCCTGAGGTTTGGGACCACTCCTGTGGCCACAGATGGCTGGGCCAGGCCTGGGGACCCCCCACAGGTGACCGATGGCTGGGCTAGACCTGGGGACCCCCCACAGGTCACAGATGGCTGGGTCAGGCCTGGAGACACCCCACAGGTGACAGATGGCTGGGCCAGGCCTGGGGACATCCTACAGTCCACAGATGGCTGTGCCAGGCCTGGGGATATCCCACAGGGCACAGGTGGCTGGGCCAGGCCTGGGGATATCCCACAGGGCACAGGCGGCTGGGCCAGGCCTGGGGATATCCCACAGGGCACAGGCGGCTGGGCCAGGCCTGGGGACATCCCACAGGGCACAGGTGGTAGAGCCAACCTTGGGGACACCCCACAGGACACAGGTGGCTGGGCCAGACCTGGGGATATACAGGGCACAGGTGGCTGGACCAGGCCTGGGGATATCCTACAGGGCACAGGTGGCTGGGCCAGGCCTGGGGATATCCCACAGGGCACAAGTGGCTGGGCCAGGCCTGGGGATATCCCACAGGCCACAGGTGGTGGAGCCAACCTTGGGGACACCCCAAAGGGCACAGGTGGCTGGGCCAGGCCTGGGGATACCCCACAGACCACAGATGGCTGGGCCAGGCCTTGGGATATCCCATAGGCCACAGATGGCTGGGCCAACCTTGGGGACACCCCACAGGGCACAGGTGGTTGGGCCAAACCTGGGGATATCCCACAGGCCACAGATGGCTGAGCCTGGCCTGGGGATATCCCACAGGGCACAGATGGCTGGGCCAGGCCTGGGGATATCCCACAGGCCACAGGTGGTAGAGCCAACCTTGGGGACACCCCACAGGGCACAGGTGGCTGGGCCAGGCCTGGGGATATCCCACAGGCCACAGATGGCTGGGCCAGGCCTGGGGATATCCCACAGGCCACAGATGGCTGAGCCTGGCCTGGGGATATCCCACAGACCACAGATGGCTGGGCCTGGCCTGGGGATATCCCACAGGCCACAGATGGTTGGGCCAGGCCTGGGGATACCCCACAGGCCACAGATGGCTGGGCCAGGCCTGGGGATATCCCACAGGCCACAGATGGCTGAGCCTGGCCTGGGGATATCCCACAGGCCACAGATGGCTGGGCCAGGCCTGGGGATATCCCACAGGCCACAGATGGCTGGGCCAGGCCTGGGGATACCCCACAGGCCACAGATGGCTGGGCCAGGCTTGGGGACTCTCCGCAGGCCACAGATTGTTGAGCCAAGCTTGGGGACACAGCAGTAGCCACAGATCGGTGGGGTAGGATTGGGGACAGCCCTGGGATCACAGAAGGTTGCGCCAAGCTTTGGGACCTCCCAGTAGTCATAGATGGCTGGCCTGGGCTTGGGGACACTCCAGTGGTCACAGAATGTCGGGCAAAGCTTGGAGACCCCCCAGCAGCCATAGAAGGTTGGGCCAAACTTGGGGATGCATCACTAGTCACAGGTGGCTGACCTATGCTTGGGGACACCCCAGTGGTCAGAGATTGGTGGGACAGGTTTTGGGACACACCAGCAGCCACTGAGTGGTGGGAAAGACTTGGAGACACTGCACCAGCCATGGTTGGCTGGCCTAGGCCTGAGGCCCCAGTGGCCTCAGATAGGTGGCTTTGCTTAGGGTCCACCGCATCGACCACAGATGTGTGGGCTGAGCTGTGGGTTTCCCCACCTGACACAAGGGCCTGAGCAAGTTCAGGGGCCACTGCAGTGGCTGCAGGCGGTTGGGCTAAGCTCAAGGATCCCTCAGTGGCCATAGATGGTTGGGCAAAACTTGGGGACCCCCCCATAGCCATAGATGGCTGGGTTAAGCTTGGGGACTCCCCAGTGGCCACAGGTGGCTGAGCTAAGTTTGTTGACCCCTCAGTGGCCATAGGTGGTTGGTCAAGACTAGGGGACTCCCCAGTGGCCATAGGTGGTTGGGCAAAGCTAGGGGATGCCCCTGTGGCCATAGGTGACCCTCCCATGAACATAGATGGTTGAGCAAGGCTCGGGGATCCCCCAGTGACCGTAGACAGTTGGGTAAAGCTAGAGGATGCCCCAGTGGCCGTAGATGGGTAGGCAACGCTCCAGGAACCTCCTGTGCCCATAGATGACCCTCCCGTGGCCATGGATGGTTGGGCAAGGCTCGGGGACCCCCCTGTGGCCATAGATGGTTGGGCAAAGCTTGGGGACCCCCCTGTGGCCATAGGTGGTTGGGCAAACCTCGGGGACCCCCCCGTGGCCATAGATGGTTGGGCAAAGCTCGGGGACCCCCCTGTGGCCATAGATGGTTGGGCAAAGCTCGGGGACCCCCCTGTGGCCATAGATGGTTGGGCAAAGTTTGGGGATTCCCCTGTGGCCATAAGTGGCTGGGCAAAACTTGGGGACCCCCCTGTGGCCATAGGTGATTGGGCAAAGCCCGTGGATGCCCCCATGGCCATAGATGGTTGGGCAAAGTCCATGGACGCCCCTGTGGCCATAGGTGGTTGGGTAAAGGCCATGGATGCCCCTGTGGCCATAGGTGGTTGGGCAAAGCCCATGGACGCCCCTGTGGCCATAGGTGGTTGGGCAAAGCCCATGGATGCCCCTGTGGCCATAGGTGGTTGGGCAAAGCCCATGGATGCCCCTGTGGCCATAGGTGGTTGGGCAAAGCCCATGGATGCCCCTGTGGCCATAGGTGGTTGGGCAAAGCCCATGGACGCCCCTGTGGCCATAGGTGGTTGGGCAAAGCCCACGGATGCCCCTGTGGCCATAGGTGGTTGAGCAAAGCCCGTGGATGCCCCCATGGCTGCCCCTGTGGCCATAGATGGTTGGGCAAAGCCCGTGGATGCACCCGTGGCCATCCCCGTGGCCATAGATGGTTGGGCAAAGCCCATGGATGCCCCCATGGCCATAGGTGGTTGGGCAAAGCCTGTGGATGCCCCCGTGGCCATAGATGGTTGGGCAAAGGTCAGGGCCCCCCCCATGGCCACAGGTGGTTGGGAAAAGTTCAGGGAGTCCTCCGTGGCCATAAGTGGTGGGGAAAAGCCCGCGGACACCCCGGTGGCCATAAGTGGTTGACCAAAGGTAGGGGACCCCCCCATGGCCATAGGTGGTTGAGCAAAGGTCAGGGACTCCCCCGTAGCCATAGATGGTTGGGCAAAGCTCAGGGACTCCCCTGTGGCCATAGGTGGTTGGGCAAAGGCCAGGGAGTCCTCCGTGGCCATAAGTGGTGGGGCAAACCTCGGGGACCCCCATGTGACCACAGGCGGTTGGGCCAGGCCCGGGGCCACACTGTGGGACAGCGTAGGATGGGATAAGCTTGGGTTCCAACTGGTGGCCGCTGACCGCTGGCTGAAAGGTGGGAACCCTGGCGTGGCCAGCACAGGCTGCGACAGGCTGGGCCCCAGCCTCAGGTCCCCTGGAGGGAGCCCCGCGTCTAGAGACGCGCTTCTGCGCTTGGCCTGGAGCACCTCCTGGGACTCTGTCTCCGTCAGGTCCACGGAGCTGTGGTCTGAGCTGCTCTCCGTGTCCCAGTGGACGGTGAAAGCCAGACGGCTGGACACGGAGCTGTGGCGCACGCTGGGCATGACACCGTGGCGGGCGGGGGGCTGGCACTGGAGGCGGGGGACCGTGTGCCTAAGGCCAGGTCTCACTCTCTCACGCGTGTCCAGAACCCCCTGTGGCCTCCCGCCCACCTCCCTGGACACGAAGGGCCCCGGCTGCCAGGCCTGGGCCCCCCCACCCTTGCGGGCCTGGCACTGGAGGCGGGCGCCCGTATGCCCGAGGCCTGGCCTCTGTCTCTCTCGTGTGTCCAGAACCCCCTGGGGCCTCCCACACACCTCCGTGGGCACGAGGGGCCCCAGCTGCCCGGCCTGGGCCCCACCCCCTTTGCAGGCCTCTTCCATTTTCTCGCTGGCCACCAGGCCACTCCCGGACAGTGAGGACTTGCTGGACCAGGAGCTCTGCGACTCGCTGTCCACGCGGCGGCACACCGGGTGGAAGCTTTTGGTCAGGACGTTTTCTGGGAGTTGGGGCAACGCGGTCACCAACTCGTTGAAAAGGGACATTTGGCAGCCGGCCGCCGGCCCCTGGGCACCGGGCCGAGCAACAGCAGAGGCTTTGGCTGGAGTAGCCTCCTGTCCCGGGGCGGACATGTGGGGGAGGTCTGGGGCCTGCCTAGTGCTGGAGGACGCTGGTGACAAGTTGCCATCGCCTCGGCCCTTGGGTGCCTGTGTGGCCGCGGTGACCTTCGGTGCTCTCAGGGCCCTCGGGGTGGCAGCCGCCCTCGGCCCCAGGGGGGCCTGTCTGTGATCAGGGGGCTGGGTTCTGTGACTCTCTGTGGTGGCCTTGAGTAGCTGGTTGGGGCTTCCGGCCACCGAGAGGTGACACAGGTTGAAGGACAGCCTCTGCGCCCCCTGGTTCTGACACCAACAAGTAGAACTCCGACAGACGCCCGGAGAGTGCAGCGGTGCCGCGCCCCTCCCCTCAGCCCCCCGGCCCGGCCGCTTTCCCCCCACCCCGGCGCCCTCCCCCGACCACGTCCACGGGCACGGGGCCACCCTGCCGACCGTGGGCTGCTTCTGGCAGCTTGGCTGGGGGCTGGGGGTCACCGACAGGCGGCTGCTGCTCAGGCCGGCGCCATTGGTAATGAATGGCTGCCACGGGCCGGGGGGTGGCTGAAAGCGGGGTCGCTGAGGCAGATGGGGGCCCTCGCCGCCCGCCCCAGGGTGACCTGAGGCTAACTTGTGGGGGGCTGGGGTCAGCCACACGTTATCCTCTTGGATCTTGGGGCTCAGATATAAGTTGGGGTGGCAAAGCCCACCGGGGCCCAGGTGCATGGTTACGGGACACTGGGGGTGTGTAGGGACCGGGCTTCCTGTCAAAGAGGCCCGCAAAGGGGACAGCAGTAAGCAAGGTGACCCCTGCACCGTGGCCCCGTCCCCCATCCCCCACAGGATGGCGGGGACCTGGCCCCCAGCAACGCCCTCCCAGCCCACCACCCAGGGGGCCCTGACCTTGCCGGAACGCGGTGCCCACGCCACCGACATGCTCCCCTGGCACTCCATACGCACGGGGACTGGAGCCCCAGGCATCCTGCTGCCTGCTGTTTTCGAGGCAGCCTTGGGGAGCGCGGCCCCTGCCTGCTGGGCCGCCTGCGACACCGACTGGCTGAAGACGGCCCCCAGCTCACCCTGGCACAGGGCCTGGCTCAGAGCGCCCCGCTCCTCCTTGCTCAGAGCCCCACCGAGCACATCCGCCAGCCTGCCCTGCAGGGTCCTGGCGAGCTCCGCCCGCAGCTCGCCCCGGGACAGTGCGCGCGACAGTGTGGCACCCAGCTCGCCCCACGAGAGTGCCTTCACCAAGGCCATGCCCAGCAGGCCCTGCGGCAGCGCCTTGACCATGGTGGCGCCCAGCACCTCCTTGGACAGCGCCTGGTTCAAGGCGGCCCGCACCTCGCCCTGGGAGAGGGCTCTGGCCAGGACGCTGCGGAGATCCTCCTGCGAGGCCAGGATGCTGGCCAGCTCGGCACACAGGGACGCGATCTGGGTGGCCGCCAAGTCCTCCTGGCACGGGACCCCCTGGCTGGGTGGCGGCGACGGGATGGGCGCCGGCACGTCACCCCAGGAGTCTACGTTGCAGGCCAGGTGTCCCGTGGAGCTCAGCAGAGGGACCAACCTGCCCAGGGAGTCCGCGGCCACGGGGCGCGCTGCCTGGAGGGCCTGGCCTTGTTGTACGTGGCCATGGGGCAGGCCCTGGGTCACCCTGGTGTTCATCTTGGCCCGGGACACAGCGCTGAGGGCCCTGAGGGGCTGGGAGGACTGGGTGGGCGTCTTGGGCCTGCTCAGGAGCGGCTGGGACTGGGTCTTACCGCCGAGGTCCACCAACGGGGGCTCTGCGTAGAGACCCGTGGCTGCTTCCGTGGCCAGCCTAGCCTGGGACTGAGCCTTGGTCAGCCCCACAGACACCTGGACCCGCGAGTGGGCCTTGGTCAGACATGTGACGAGGTGGGCCAGCGACGGGGCCTTGGCCAGCTTGCCAGGCGGACACACCTGGGGCTGACACGCGGCCACCTGGGTGTGGGACGAGGCGCTGGTTGGCTCGGCGGGCGGATGGATCTGGGAGATGGTCGACGGTGTGGCTGGCGGGGGCTGGCCGGGGGCTGCTGGACACGGGTCCAGATGGCCCTCGGGCAGGACCAGAGTCAATTCAGTAAGTGGATGTCCGCGCCATGAGGCCTTGGCCGGACACGGGGCCACACGGGCCTGGGGCAAGGTCTTGGTCTGCTCCGTGGCCGGGCGCAGCTGGGACGAGACCTTTGTCAGGGGTGTGGGCCCCTGGTCCTGGGGTGGGGCCTTGCTGTGCTTGGGGGGCACCAGAGCAAGGGAGGAGGCCTTGGTCAGTGGGCCACTCGGCCGGGGCGTTTCCACAAGTGCCTTAGATTGGCGCCTCGTGACGTCTGTCCTCGGCTGGGCCTGGGACAGCACTTTGCGCTTATCCTCGGTGACTTTTGTCCACGACGTAGCCCCGGTCACTTCCAGGCGCATGCTGGATTTGGAAGTTCCCTCCTTCTTCCCCTGCTTCAAGGGGACAACCTTGACCTTCTCAGCCTCCGCGGAGGCCGGGGTTGGAGGCCTTGGCGGCCCGGCTCCCGGATGGGGCTGTGGGGTGCACCTGGCCTTGCCTTCCGCCAGGCGGGCCTGCGACAAGTCCCTGACTATCCCGGGCACCTGCTTTGAGTCGGCCGTGACCTTGGGCTTCGGTGCCATCAGCTGCACGTGGGACGCTGTCGTTTGCGGGGGAGACTTGAGGTTACTGGCCACCGGCGCGACCTGGCACAGGGTCTTGAAGACGGCGGCCACTGAGCGGATCTGGGCGGGGGTCTTGGTGATCATGGCGGCCAGGCGCGTGTGTGGCGGGGGCTTGGTGGCGCTCGTCTGGGACGAGGTCTTGGACGTCTTGGCCTCGGGAAACATCTGTGGGGGGCTCCTGGCCGGGGCGGCCACCAGGCGCACCTGCGGGGCAGCCCTTGAGACAGGCTGCACAGCGCCTGTCGGCGGTGGGGTCCTGGCCACAGTGGCCGCTAGGTGTGGCTGGGGCTGGGGAAGCAGCCTGGTCGCGGGGGCCACTGTGTGTGTCTGCAGGGCAGTGCAGGCCGGCGAGGATGCTGGCGGCATCTGAGCTTGGGGCTTGGTCACTGCGGGCACCGGCCAGGCCTGCGGCAGGGTCTTCAGGACGGTCATCGTGGGTATCGGGCACGGTGTGGGTGGGGCTATGGTGGGCTCTCTGGCCCCTGCGGCTGGGGGCTTTGTGACCGTTGCCCCCGGCTGTGTCTTGGAAGGGGGCTTGCTCGGCATGGACGCAGGACACATGGCCACTGAGGCTCTGAGGGTCTCCACATCCACGTGTGGCTTCAGTGGCCCCGGCGGCGGCGGCAGCTCCGTGGCCCCGACTTGCTTGGCTCTGGCGGCCACGTGCGTGGCTTTCGCAGCCTCCTCGTCCATGTGCCTCACGACACAGGCGCTCCGGAAGGTGTTCTTCACCACAAATGGCTGCCCTTGGGAATCCAGAGTCACGGGACACGAGAGTCGGAGGGCCACGGTGTGGTGCGGCAGGAAGGCGACCTCGGCAGCGCAGGAAGGCTCCGGGCCGCCAGGGGCCGCCAGGGGCTGCGGGGCGCCCAGGCTCTCAGCCGAGGGGAACTGGGTCTCCTTGCTGACCATGGCGGGCAGGAGGCCGAGGGGCTGCTCCACGGGGTGCTGGAAGCGCACCTGCTGGGGCGCGTGGTAGGGGATGTCCCCCTCCTCCACGCGGGCCCTCTGGGCCACCAGCTTGCTGGAGCGCAGCAGGCGCCGGGTGCTGAAGCGGCGCCAGGCCTCCTGGATGGCCTTGGCGGCCGTCATCTGCGAGATGAGCTTCTGCCGCAGCTGGTAGCCCCGCCAGCTGGCCTGGATGAGGGTGGCGGCCCGCGAGTGCATCAGGTCCATCTCGTCCACTAGGATGTTCCGGAAGGCCTGGCTCTCGACCACGGCCCGCAGGCGCGGGACACGCGGGGGCTGCGCGGGCGGGGGCTCCCTCGACTTCCGGGGTTCATGCCGGGGCTGCGGAGGCAGGTTCCCCGCTTTCTCTCGGAGGCTGGGGGTGGGCTGGGAGCAGGGGAAGGGCGGCCCACGAGGTGACGGCTGGTGCACGACTTGGAGCAGTGCTGCTGGCTGCATTTTCTTGGTTCCTGAGCAGGGCAGTGCTGCCTGTGGGGGACAGGGGCGGCCAGAGGAATGGACCAGAGGCTGTGCAGGTGAGCG
>VMDO01036291.1:0-15279 GCA_007922755.1 Pedetes capensis
GTCAAAAGAGACACTGGACCTTGCCCTCAAACGTTGAATAGCTAAAGCAAAAGGAAGACATGATGAAGTTAAGGAACTAAACAGAAGATTTCAGAAGGCAGCTCGAGAAGACAAAAACAAATATTATAATAACATGTGCAAGGAACTGGAGGCAGAAAACCAAAAGGGAAGAACACGCTCTGTGTTTCTCAAGCTTAAGAAGTGAAGAAAAAATTCAAGCCTCGAGTGGCAGTAGTGAAAGATTCTACAGGGAAAATATTAAATGATGCAGAAAACATCAAAAGAAGATGGAAGGAATACACAGAGTCATTATACAAAAGAAAATTGGTAGATGACCAACCATTCCAAGAGGTTGCATATGAAGAGGAACCAATGGTATTGAAAGATAAAGTGGAAGCCGCCTTGAAAGAACTGTCAAGAAACACAAGGCTCCAGGAATTGATGGGATACCAATAGAGGTGTTTCAGCAAACAGATGCAGCACTGGAGGTGTTAACATGTTTATGCCAACAGATTTAGAAAACAGCTACTTGGCCAACTGACTGGAAGAGATCCATATTTGTGCCTATTTCCAAAAAAGGGGATCCAACTGAATGTGGAAATTATCGGTCGATATCATTAATATCACATGCAAGCAAATTTTACTAAAGATCATTCAAAAGCAACTGCAGCAGTATATAGAAAGGGAATTACCAGAAAATCAAGCGGCATTCAGAAGAGGGCAGGGAACCAGGGACATGATTGCTGATATCAGGTGGATATTAGCCAAAAGCAAACAATATCAGAAAGATGTCTATCTATGTTTTCTTGACTATGGAAAGGAATTTGTGTGGATCATAACAAATTATGGATACCACTGTGAAAAATGGGAGTACCAGAGCACCTAATTTTAATCATGAGGAATCTGTACATGGACCAGGAGGCAGTCTTTCAAACAGAACAAGGAAACATTGCTTGGTGTAAAGTTGAGAAAGGTGTGTGTCAAGGCTGTATACTTTCACCCTATCTTTTCAATTTATATGCTGAGCAAATTATCCGAGAATCTGGAATTATTAGGAAGAACATGGATCAGGATTGGAGGAAGACTTGTTAACAACCTGCATTATGGCGAATGACACAACTCTGCTTGCTGAAAGTGAAGAAGATTTAAAACATTTGTTGATGAAGATCAAAGATCACAGCCTTCAGTATGAGTTGTTACTAAACATCAACAAAACAAAAATCATTATGACCAGGCCAGTATGCAATTTCACAATAAATAGAGAAAAGATTGAGGTCATCCAAGATTTTGCTTTGCTTGGCTCTATAATCAACACCCATGGAAGCAGCAGTCAAGAAATCAAAAGACTCATTGCTCTAGGAAAAGCTGTGGCAAAAGATCTCTTTAGAGTACTGAAAAGTGAAGATGTCACATTGAAGACAAATGTGCATCTGACTCATGCCATGGTATTTTCAGTGGCATCATAGGGTGATGAAAGCTAGACATTGAACAAGGGAGACAGGAGAAAAATTGATGCTTTTGAATTATGGTGCTGGAGACATCTTTGAAAATACCATGGACTGCCAAAAGAACCAACAGATCTGTCCTAGTAGAAGTGCAACCAGTGTGTCCCTTGGAAGCAAGAATGGCCAGACTGCATCTTACATATTTTGGACATGTATTCAGGAAAGATCAATGCCTGGAGAAAGACATGTTTGGGAGAGTGGCACGTCAGCGAAAAAAAGGAAAACCTTCCAGCAGTTGGATTGGCACAGTGGCTGCAACAATGGGTTTAAATATAAATAAGATCATGTGCCTGGCACAGAATTGGTAAGTGTTTCCATCTGCTCTACAAATGTCATTATGAGGTGGACTGGACTCGGTGGCACCTAACAATAGCAACAAACCTATTTGTAAATTATTTGTAAACGTTTAGTCATAAAGGATCTGCATAATACTTACCTCATAAATTCAAACCTCTTTCAAAGACTCTATCATGGTTCCCCACTAATCAACAAATGATCTGTCATTAGATGAGTTTAGTGAAAGTTTGCTCAATAATGGAAGGAATTTCTACTTATGTTACAGGAAATATTACTAGAAAAAAAATGAAGAACACATATCTAAGGGTTATTTCTTCAATATTTTATAGAAATATTTTCCAAGAAACTTCTTTAAATAATATTTCAATGAATGCAATAGTGTTGTGGTATATTAAAGGGAATAAGGTTATATAGTTGTTTTGGCTGTGCAGTTTTTAATGAAACTATATTAAACATTGCCTGCAGATGTAGCCTTGTTGCATCCAATCACATAGGATCTCAGAAGCTAAGCAGGGTCGGTCCTGGTTAGTACTCAGATGGGAGACCACTTGGGAACACCAGGTGCTGTATAAGCTTGGGAGACAGGCCTAGCAACCCACTCCCAAAAACCAATCCGTCATTGAAAGCCCTATGAACAGCTGAGAAGCACTGACAATGGTGTTCCGCCTGTTGTACACAGGGTTGCTATTAGTCGGATACCGGCTCAATGGCACCTAACAACAACATATAAAACATTATCAATAAAGATGGTTAAAAAGAGTTAACTCTTTTGGAAAATAGAATTATTAATTAACCTACAAAGACTGTGTATGTCAGGAATTAAGTAAAGATTAGAATCTTGACCCTTCAGTTTCTGTCTTGATTTCTAAGAATCATCAACTAACCAGCTTTTCAATGAAGTATATTTTGTTTGCTAAATATGAAACAAAATTGAAAACTTGTTTATTGCATATATGGCAAAACTAATATATTTGTTCATGTACTAAAAATTTTTCTCTGACATCAAATTTTTCACTCACTATCTTTTGTCAGTGAACTCATAATATGAAGATCCCAGCTAACTGGCTATATAGTTTGGCCAAATTTCTTTCTCTGATGTTCTGTAACTATGGAGTTTTATTACCATGACAATTAGGTCAGAAAACATTTCCTCCTTTATCTATTAATAGTTTTAATGGTTTTGTTTGGTTCAAATATGATTGTGTGTTTTTGCTAGTAATATGATTTGTGAATATATGTGTACTTTTCCACCTGGCATTTAGTACCATTTAAGAAGTTAGTTTTTGCTTTTTCAGTGCTTTCTTATAGCTTTATTGCTTTGAGATTGAAGTAATTCCATTAAGATTTTAAAGCCATAATTCTACTTCAAATTACCCAGATCCCATTATGCTTTCATATTTTAGAAAGGTATTTTTTGTTATTTGTTCAAGATCTTTTTATTAAAAAGTGACTAAAATATTTGTCTGCAGACATAACACCCTGACACCGGATCCCCTCTGATTTTTGGAAACTAAGCAGCATCAGCCTGGCTAGGAGATCGCCTGTGAATATTGGGTGTGACAGGCTGGGGAGAAGGATCTGGCAGCCCACTCTTGAAACTATTAGCCATTGAACACCATATGAATAGCAGAGACGCAGTGACAATAGTCCTGGACATGGCACAGTGTCAGGTACTGTTTTGTTCTTTCGTACATAGGGTTGCTGTGAACTGGACCTGACTCCACGGCACCTAAAAATAACAACAAACTCTTTATTTAACTTCTATCTGTGTATCAGAATCTGTAGTCTGGAATTGTTTTAAAAATTTAAGCTCTACATGATTTCCAGTCCTTTGCACACATATGAATTAATGGTGTCATTATCACTGACATCTGCAAAAACCTTAAAATCAAAGACTTTTCTCTCTAAAATCCATCTTCATCATTAAATTATCATAGCCTCAGTTTAAGAGATTAGTTGGCAATCTCTGGATCAATATAAAGTGGCATTTGCCAGCGCTAAGAATGAAAATAGTTGAGTAGGACAAAAGCATTGATTTAATTCATCTTTACCTTATATTACAACCAACGTGTTTGATGGTCAGCATCATAAAAGATAGCTTTAGTTTGTTGCTTCAACAGCCTGAGGTATGATAGAGCACTTCATGGATAACAAATTATTATTGTGCCCTTTGCTTTGGCTGGCCAGCCTTGGATGACATTTATTTCAAAACTGTACCCAGGTACCATGTTGTTATTTGAAAGAAATGAGCACTATTTCATTGGTTCATTCAACATTCTGTTAGTTTAACCACCTGGCTTCTGTTTTCATAACTTTAGAATGTTATATCTCAATAAGAAAGCATCTCCCTCCCTTTAGTGAGGAATGTGGAACTCTCTGGATTAGCATAATAATTGAGACATTCCAGCATTCAGTAGATAGGAACCAGGGTTGTTGGAATGCACGCGATTCAAGATGGAGAATTTTTCTCATGTTTAGTGTGACTTCAAAATGCCCCAATG
The DNA here is from genome assembly GCA_007922755.1 of Pedetes capensis. Classification (NCBI taxonomy): domain Eukaryota; kingdom Metazoa; phylum Chordata; class Mammalia; order Rodentia; family Pedetidae; genus Pedetes; species Pedetes capensis. The sequence continues at coordinate 4,304 of VMDO01036291.1, forward strand.
GTCACTCATGTAGATTAAAATTTTTCAATAACTAGCTAAGCCCAGAACCTAATTCATTTTACACATAAACTCAGATGTTTTCTCCCATTTTTATGTATGTTGCATTTCCCAGACCTTCAAATTATATACAAATGAAGAGAAGAATGTGCCTTATTTATATTTTGGAACTTTATACCACAGTTACTTTCTAATCTGGAAAATATTTTACTGAAAGCAATGCATTTTTGAAATTCAGATCAACAAAATCAAAAACTATTTTTCTTCATCTGTAGCTGACATAGATAAGGCTGTCATTCTAAATGTACAAGTGTATGACTAACTAAATCTCCCAGGATAGTCATGCCTGAGCATTTAGACATAGAAATACATGATATTTAGTTATAAATTACTTTTATATTACTTTTTTTCCCTGATAATTTGCAGTTGAACCCAAGGCCTAGCACATGCTATACAAGTGCTGTACAACTGGGCAGCATCTCCAGCATATTGTTTAAATTTTTTTCGTTTTCAGACAGAGTCTTGCTAAGTTACACTGGCTATGTCTGGCCTCAAATTCTTGATCCTTTTGCCTCAACCTCCTGAATCCCTGGGACTATGGGCATGCACCACTGTGCCTGGCTACTTTTCTATTCTTTCTCCTTAATGTTGTGGTTTTCAGCTTCTATTAATTTTTTCAGAATCCATGTGTGTCAATATGCAATAGTATATGATAACTTTTATTCCATGGTAATGGAAATGATATTATAAAACTTTTTATCGAGTGGGACACTGGGTATCATGAGGTTGTGGGTCTCTGCTTTAGATAGTGGATTCACTTTGGCAGTATTTAGAACAATGTTAAAAGATTTTGAAATCTCCATTTGTTATCAAGGCCCCTGGCTATAAGGCATAGCAAAGAGTCTGAACGCTTGCCAGCACTGAGAGAATGACATACTATATAGAAAGAAGTGGAAACTAAATTTACTTATAGTTCCCACCAACACTGGTGAGAGAAAAATTCTAAATATATTTCCACATTAGCCATAGAAATGTTACAATTTATAGAAAAGATGAAACAAAAGCCAGGATATAATCATGCATAGATTTAGCTGTGAACCCAAGTTATCAGAACTGAAAAATAAGTCTTTCTTCTGGGAGACAGTCCCTTCTCTGGCATCAGAGCTCCCATGGGTGGCCCCTCTTCACCCCAAGCACAGAATTTCCTGGAAAAATTCTCAACTTTAGGGCTACCATTATGTTTTCACTTTCATTAATTGTCTAGTTTAAGACTCATAACCAAAAAATGCCTTGTTTTCCTTGAAAATAATGTAACCATGTGATTAAATTGAGTAAGATTTATAGTTCAAGGAAGGCTTAGCTTAATTCAGGAATCTCAAAGACAAACTACAAGCTAAACCCTCTAACATAGATAGATAGGTAGACAGATAGATGACAGATAAGTTTTGGATAGCATCATGGTTTCAAATTCTTTTCTTTTGAATGACTTTAAATGAGGTGGTTGTTGTTGTGAGGTGCCATCTACTCAATGTCCAACTAATAAGAACCTCATGTACAACAGGTGAAACACTTTTTTTGGTGCTTTTCTGCTATTCATAGGGTTTTTAATGGCAGATTGTTTTTTGAGAGTGGGTTTCCAGGTCTGTCTCCCAGGCCTACAGCACCTGGTGTTCTCAGGCAGTCTCCCATCCAAGTACCAACCAGGCACGACCCTGCTTAGCTTCTGAGATCTGATGCAATCAAACATCACAGTGCTACAATTCCAGGCTTAGATGAAGTACATATTTTTAAATGCACCAACTCTACTGACATATACCAGAGGAACAAAATGGCAGCTCACCCGCAACAGGAACCTTGTGTGTGTGTATATTTGTATGTAACTTTTACAAAATTGGCTTCTAGTATTAAAATCAGTTGGGTCAGTTGCCAGTACTTAAAAAAATTGGAGATTATACTTGAAACATCTAGTTTCTGGCTGAGTTTGGAAAAATTCTCTGTGGCAACAATAATCTGGAGCAGGTAAATTGTAGGAAGAAATTGGGAGGAAATTGGCAAAAAAACCCAAACTGGGAAAAATGGCTTTTGAATATCTGGTTTGTAAATTAGAAATCTAGGGAAGGTGAAAGTAACTTGATTAGACATTTGTACAAAACACTTCATAAATCCCCTGAACCTGATTGGACAATTGGACTCATAACTAATTGGCTCAGGCCATTCTAGGATGAGCTATATAAGGAGATACACTGCAGCAGCTCTCCCTCTCTCTCTCTCTCTCTCTCTCTCCCTCCCTCCCTCCCTCCCTATCTCCCTCCCTCTCTCCCAGACCCCTGAAGAAGATAGAACTCTGTCTCTCTCTCTCTGTCTGACCAACAATGGGGAAAGAACTCTCTCTCACCCGGACCACCGAAGAAGGTAGAACTCTCTCTGCTACAGAACATTGTCAAGGAAAGGATTCTCTGGATTTGACCAGCAACACAGAAGCATCTCTCTTCATGACCACCAAGACCAGGAAAATTAGATGGTGCTCTCAAGGAATGATGGACTATAAGCAAGCTGAGGAAAGCCTCTTGGACCCAGGGCCAAGAGGCCAAAACTGAGGACAGTCTCTGGTCCCAGCATTGGAGGCAGAAGAGCCATGGCTGGCCCCCAAGGCAGCATAGAGCTGCCGCACTTAGGCTGCTAGCACTTGTAAGCTGTACACTTTGGGTTTCTCTCCACCCTTATTAGGGCAGAGGCAATAAAGAGCTGTGTTTGTTCCTGCAAGGCAAAAGCACAAGAGGCTTTTTCCTTTCTCCCATCTCCGCAGGTGTTCCTGAGGGCCACAAGAGTCTGTGCCTCACTCAAGGGTCCTGAGTGAGTTGTGTTGAGTATCTGTGTGCGTGGTAGCATCTTCCATCTGAATATCTGGGCCAGACTGGGAGGTGTGTGCCCCACAGGAAGTGACTGCCTTCTCTGGGTAAGGTGTCCCCAGAGGGTCACTTTATTTTCTCTTGCAGCTGACTTGATTTATTGATTTACATTATCTACTATAATCCTTTGTTTATAACCTCTGGCTTAATTGCACATAAAAGTTTGTTCACAGAGAAAAATAAAATATTTGAAGTAATCAGAAATGTACAGAAAGCTAGAAAATAGATTATATTTTATGATAATATATATGATAATTGTTAATATAAATAATGCTATCAAACAATATAATATAGTGAGGAAAAACAGCAAGAACAATGTAGGATTTATAGCCAGATCATACGTATTATCAGTTTTACATCTTTTCTTTCTTTTTTAATAAATGGACTTTATTTTTAGAGCAGTTTTAAGTTTACAAAAAATTGAGCAGTTAGTATTGTTGCTGTTGTTGTTAGGTGCCATCAAGTCAGGTCCAACCCCACGTATAGCAGAATAAAACACTCCCCGATTCTGGGCCAGGTTCACAATCTTATTGATATTTAAGCTCATTGTTGCAGACACTGTGTCAGTCCATCTAGTAGAGGGTTTTCCTTTTTTTCATTGACCTGCCACTCTCTTGAACATGATGTTCTTCTCCAGGGATTGGTCCCTACTGACTGCCTGTCCAAAATACATAACATGCAGTCTAGCCATCCTTGCTTTCAAGGAGTCCTCTGGTTGCACTTCTTCTAAGACACATCTGTCAGTTCTTTTGGCAGTCCATGGCATATTCAATATTTGTCTCCAGCACCATAATTCAAAAGCATCAGTTCTCCTCTTGTCTCCCTTGCTCAGTGTTCAGCTTTCACAACCATATCATGTGACTGAAAATACCATGATCTGAGTCAGGGGCACTTTCATCTTCAATGGGACATCTCTACGTATCAATACTTTAAACAGATCTTTTCCCTCAGCTTTTCCCAATGTAATGCCTCTTGATTTCTTGACTGCTGCTTCTATGGGTGTTGATTGTAGAACCAAGTAAAGCAAAATCATGGACAACCTCAATCTTTTCTTCACTTATTTTGAAGTTGCATACTGTTCCAGTTATAGGGATTTTTGTTTTGTTGATGTGGACTCACAATCCATACTGAAGGCTACGTTCTTTGATCTTCATCAGTAAATGTTTCAAATATTCCTCACTTTTAGAAAGCAGAGATGTATCATACTGCATAACACAGGTTGTTAATGAGTCTTCCTCCAATCCTGATGCCCTGTTCTCCTTCATAAAGTCCAGCTTCTCTGATTATTTGCTCAGCATAGAAATTGAGAGATATGGTGAAAGTATACAGCCTTGACACACACCTTTCTTGACTTTAAACCAAGCAGTGCTTCCTTGTTCTGTTCAAACAGCTGCCTCCTGGTCCATGCACAGATTCCTCATAATTATAATTAGGTGTCCTGGTGTTCCCATTCTTCACAGTGTTATCCATAATTTGTTATGATCCACACAGTCAAATGCCTTTGCATTATTGATAAAACACAGACATCTTTCTGATATTCTCTGCTTTCAGCTAATATCCATCTGACATCAGCAATGATGTCCCCAATACCCGACCCTGTTCTGAATCCATCTTCACTTTCTGGGAGTTCCCTGTGTATACACTGCTGAAGTTGCTTTTGAATGATCTTTAGGAAAATTTTGCTTGCATGTGATGTTAATGATTTTGTTCCATAGTTTCCACATTAGTTGGATCCTCTTTCTTGGGAATAGGTACAAATATTGTCTTTCAGTCAGTTGGCCGGGTAGCTGCCTTCCAAATCTGTTGGCATAAACATGTTAACACCTCCATTGCTGCATCTGTTTGTTAAAACATCTCTATTGGTACTCCATCAATTCCTGGAACCTTGTGTTTTGGCAGTTCTTTCAAGGCAGCTTCTACTTTGTCCTTCAAAACCATCGGTTCCTCATCATATGCAACTTCTTGAAATGGTTGGTCATCCACAAATTCTTTTTTGTATAATGACTCTGTGTATTCCTTCCATCTTCTTTTGATGTTTCTTGCAGTTAGTATAGAGAATTCTTATCTACCTCTCTTTTCCACTCACAGTTTGTTAATGATTTGCCTTAGTGTAGTACTTTTGTTGCAATTAATAAACCAGTATTGATGTATCATTACTAAAATTTATGGTATATATTGTTTCACATTTTATACTGTACATTTTACATACTGTATGATTCCAACTGTATAACATCCTGATAAAACAAAAGTAGTGACTTAAGTAAAAAGATCAATGATTGTCAGAGATTTGAATTGTAGGGGGAGGGTAAACTGGGAGTGCATGTGGATTTTTAGGACAGTGAAATTTCTGGAGAATATTATAATGGTGGATATAAGACATTCTGCATTTCTTATAGTTTCTTTCTTAATCTCATTTTTTTAATCTTTGAAAATGAGATAGTGACACCTGGCTGTTGGCCACAATGTTTGTTCTCTGCTTATATTCCTTTGGATCACTTTTTTTGTCTTACTATTTTTATGAAATCCTTCCAACTTAGCAAAGGACTGCCCTAGGGCTACTGAAGCCTATAATTCCTGAAAAAGGAAAGAGACAGAGTTTCCTAGAAAATTACATTCACCTTGCAGGTGCTTAGGCGATGTCTCAAAGTGACTGGAATATGAAAGCTCAGATTCCTCATCTCTGGTCAGAATTATTCCCTGCAAATGAGGTTAAAGCTACGCATTTGTGTTCTAATAAGTCATCCCTGCTTGTTTTCCTCTCCTTCCTGGATCTGCATCCCTTGAGACTCTTTGTTACTATTTTATTTTGCATACAAAACCTAATCTCAAGTCCCATTCTGGGTTAACCCAACTAAAACACTAACTAATCCTCATTGGTGAGATAAAATGTGATGCATGAAAATGGAACTTTAAAACATTACTATATGATGCTTTCCTTGAAATTTATTGTAGAACTTTCAAGGCAGAATTATAACTTTTCCCATACCCACAAATTAATCAAAGAATTAACCTAATGGAAAACATCATGAAGACAATCTATTATCTTTTACATAATGAAAAATATAATGAAAACAAGAACTCAATAGAAGTCAAAGCGTCATGTTTTGATGACAGCAACATTGCTTCTGTAACCAATTTTGTTTGATCCTATGACAATAATAAGAAATAATTTGGCATCATAGTCTTTTTTTATAGGTTTTTTAAGCTTAAAATTTAGAGTATTCTTATGGAGGTTTTTTTTAAACTTAAAATTTAGACTTTTTATATGGAGCAAAATAGGCTCTTGTTTACAATATTATTTCTAAATTGCAAAAACTCTCTTCATATATTTCTTTGCATTACCATGTTTTTATTCTGAATCATTCCATTCAATTTTGATTGCCACAATCAGACTGAAGTGTGAGGATGCTTTTTCTCTGACATCTGTAGTGAAAACTTTAGCAGCACACTATAACTGCATCAGCCTCAATGTATAGATACATTATATAATTTTGATCCCGTATTCTACATACTCAGTATTGTCTTCATACAACAGTCTTCCTATTTCCCTTGGCAATCACTTTGTCTCATTATAACAAACAACCATCCTCAAAGTTAGAATCTATTTTTATTGGCAAAATCAGAGAATCAAACTTTTGAGTTTTCTAGTAGGTGTGAATTTAAATGGACTCAAAGAGACATTTTAAGCCTAAAACTAATATCTGCAGCTGTTTTGTTAATTGTATTGTTATCATGGTCAATCTGCAGGTGTTTAATGCTTAAAAACAGACTATTAAAACATAAAACATTCAGTTGAAAACCTGCTTGTTTTGACACTAAATTATTTTTTAAATCCCTTATATTAGTTACCTTTTTTTTAGTGCTGTTCTTTATCTATTTATTTTTCCAGTATCCAAGGCCGCTTACGTGCTTGGCAAATGCTCTACCCCTTTGCTGCACCTCCAGCCCCAATATTATTTTTTATTTTGAAACAGGATCTCACTAAATTTCACAGGCTCCTTCTGGCCTTGAGCCTACAATCCTTCTGCCTCAGCCTTCAAAGTCACAGGGATTACAGGCATTCATTATTGTTGTTGTTAGGTGCCATTGAGTCTGGTCCAATTCATAGAGATCCTGTGTACAACAGAACGAAACACTCCCTGGCACTGTGCCATGCCCAGCACTGTGTCCGTGCTTCTCTGCTATTTATATGGTTTTTGGTGGCTGATTGTTTCAGGATGGCTTTGGGAATAGACTGCCAGGTTATTCTCCTGTTTTTGTGTGCTGGGGATCAAACCCATGGCCTCAGAGTGCACACAGCAAATGCTCTACCAACTCAGCTAAACTGCAGCCCATGGTACCCATCAATTAGTTACCTCCTTAGAAGCATAATATCAGTATAAAATATTGGTTTGATAAGTTTCCCTTCCCCAGCTTATGCATAACAGAGATCAGTCTAAAAAGAAATACTGTGGACAAATTTAATATATTTTGCTTTGGTCTTGGAAAGCAGTTGACTTAGACCAAACATTCTGTTTTTAATGATTTTAGAACTCAAAGTTTAATGTGCTTGTGCATAAATACTGGTATCAAAACATGAGAATTTATGGCAGAGACTATACTAAAATTTTCAATCTAAATTTATTATAACCTGAAACACAAGTTTATTAAAATGTATTGTCTTCTATTCTTTTTTAGTATGCTTTGAATTAGATATTTTAATTTTGCATTATGTTTGTATCTTACTAGCTTTATGTATTAGTCAGCTTGTATGTTGCTGTGTAGAAAAACCCACCAAAACAAACTTATGGGGGAAGAGGTGATTTGTTAGGGGCCTCACGTTACAGGATCAGTCCATAATGGCAATGGGGCAGGCAGCAGGCAGAGGCAGGCAGCCCAATCTGTGGTAGTCAACCTCACAACATGGCAGATCAGGAGGCAGAGACAGCCTACCAGAACCAGGGACCTGGATAAGAACCTTCAATGTCCCACTTCCAGTGACTCATTTCCATTAAGCTAGATCCTGCCTCCCAAAGTTTCATAACTTCCCAGGATTATACCACCAACTGGCAACCCAGCATTCAGACATGACTTTTGGGGGAAATTCCGATTTAAGCCATAACATTTTAAACTGGTGATTAAATGTAGACATTATTCTAAGATGCATATATAACTATTTGTGATCTTAATAAAAGGCAAATATGTAATAATACCCAAATATTTAAGGATACAGCTCCTGTCCTCTAATATCAGATCCATGTCTGGGGTGAGATAAAATCTGTAAAACAGAGACTCATATTGTAGGGTATATGTAATATCTCATAGTACATATGAAATATCTAATTCAGACTTAGAAATTCAAGAGAACGTTTTTCAGAGGATATGTAGAAGTCATCCAGGTGAAACACAGCTCTACTGTGCTAGAAAATAGAATCTAACCTACACAACTATTAAATAGTAAATTTGTGTTTCTTTATGCCCTAAATTTGTTGTGTTGTTATATTATTAAATAAGCAATAGAAAACATATATTAAATATTTTATTCATATAATTATCAAATTTTTCATAAGAGAAAGGAGTAAATGTTAAAGATAAGTCACAAGGTGATATTTGGAGTTAGCAGGATAAGAGGTCAGGAACTACCTACAACCTGTGGTTCAAATTTAAGCACTTCTAATTTCTGATTTCAAGGGTGTACAACCCCCATGAGCATGTCAATGGGGACTTGACCTTTGAGTTTCCCCCTTTTTTGATTCTGAGATGATTCTATGATCTACCAACCCATCAAAGGGTGAGAAGATGTCATGAGATGTTGAAATTTCTTTCATATGAACTCAGACCAAACTAGTAACTTGGCAAATGAACTCATATATCTGAGTAGAAAGTAACAACCAACCTTTCTACTTGATTCAAGGAGTCATGAGACAGAAGCAGCAGAGAAGGTGCTGATGGCAAGGGGAAAAGGTAGGCTGGGAGTGACCAATGGGGACACCATCTTTGTATCTTGACCACTGTGTCAGGACATATCCTAGATTGCATATCCTCCCTCAACCCCTCCCACCTCTGTCCACAAACATAAAACTCAAATACTTCTATGGTATTTTATGAAGATGTTCACGAGACACCCGTAAACACTCAACTGAGTGGCGTTATTTGATTGAATAGCAAAAATATGTTGAACAAATAAAAGTATGTTGTTGTTCTTGCTGTTAGGTGCCGTCGAGTCGAGTCCAACTCATAGCAACCCTACGTACAGCAGATCGGAACACTTCCCGATTCTGTGCCAGGCAAATGATCTTATTTATGTTGAAGCCCATTGTTGCAGACACTGTGTCAATCCATCTGGTGGAGGGTTTTCCTCGTTTGCATTGACCTGCCACTCTCCCAAACACGATGTCCTTCTCCAGGGATTGATCTCTCCTGACTACATGTCCGAAATATGTAAGATGCAGTTTGGCCATTTTTGCTTCCAAGGAGCACTCTGGTTGCACTTCTTCTAGGACAGATTTGTTGGTTCTTTTGGCAGTCCATTGTATATTCAATACATGTCTCCAGCACCACAATTAAAAAGCATCAATTCTTTTCCTGTCTCTCTTGTTCAATGTCCAGCTTTCACAACCATATGATGCCACTGAAAATACCATGGCATGAGTCAGACGCACCTTCGTCTTCAATGTGACATCTTTGCTTTTCGATACTCTAAAGAGATCTTTTGCCACAGCTTTTCCTAGAGCAAAGTGTCTTTGGATTTCTTGACTGCTGCTGCCGCGGATGTTGATTATATAGCCAAGCAAAGCAAAATCCTGGACAACCTCAATCTTTTCTCCATTGATTGTGAAGTTGCGTGCTGACCCAGTAGTAAGGATTTTTGTTTTGTTGCTGTCTAGTCGTAACCCATATTGAAGGCTATGATCTTTGCTCTTCATCAGTAAATGTTTTAAATCTTCTTCACTTTCAGGAACCAGAGTTGTGTCATCTGCATAACGCAGGTTTTTAATGAGTCTTTCTGCAATCTTGATACCACGTTCTTCCTCATAAAGTCCAGCTTCTCGGATTATTTACTCAAAGTATAAATTGAAGAGATAGGGTGAAAGTATACAGCCCTGACACACACCTTTCTCAACTTTAAACCACTCAGTGTTTCCTTGATCTATTCGAACAACTGCCTCCTGGTTCATGTACAGATTTCTCCGAGCACAATTAGGTGTTCTGGTATTCCCATGTTCCAAAGTGTTATCCATAATTTGTTATGATCCACACAATCAAATGCTTTTGCATAGTCAATAAAACATAGACAGACATCTTTCTGATATTCTCTGCTTTCAGCTAATATCCACCTGACATCAGCAATGATGTCTCTGGTTCCCCCCCCCCCTTCTGAATCCCGCTTGATTTTCCGGTAATTCCCTGTCCATATACTGGTGCAGTCACTTCTGAATGATCTTTAGCAGAATTTTGCTGGTGTGCGATATTAATGATATTGCCCAATAGTTTGCATAATCAGTTGGATCCCCTTTTTTGGGAATAGGCACAAATATGGATCTCTTCCAGTCAGTTGGCCAAGTAGCTGTTTTCCAAATCTGTTGGCATAAACATGTTAACACCTCCGGTGCTGCATCTGTTTGTTGAAACATCTCTATTGGTATCCCATCAATTCCTGGAGGCTTGTGTTTCACCAGTTCTTTCAAGGCAGCTTCCACTTCGTCCTTCAACACCATTGGTTCCTCTTCATATGCAACCTCTTGGAATGGTTGGTCATCTACCAATTCTTTCTTGTATAATGACTCTGTGTATTCTTCCCACCTTCTTTTGATGTTTCCCTGCATCATTGAATACTTTCCCTGTAGAATTTTTCACTACTGCCACTCGAGGCTTGAATTTTTCTTCACTTCCTTAAGCTTGAGAAACACAGAGCGTGTTCTTCCCTTTTGGTTTTCTGCCTCCAGTTCCTTGCACATGTTATTATAATATTTGTTTTTGTCTTCTCGAGCTGCCTTCTGAAATCTTCTGTTTAGTTCCTTAACTTCATCATGTCTTCCTTTTGCTTTAGCTATTCAACGTTTGAGGGCAAGGTCCAGTGTCTCTTTTGAC
>VMDO01036292.1:0-15283 GCA_007922755.1 Pedetes capensis
GAAGCAGATTCCATAGTCAGCATGGGCTTAGGGAATGAAGCACTTCGACTTGGAGCCAGGGTTACAGCCACAGACACCAAGGCCACATTTGAGGCTTGGCCCTGGCTGTGGGGAAGCAGAAACAGGTCTTTTACAGAGTGTGTAAGAGCAGTGCTCCCCAACCTTTTTGGAACTAGGGAACAGTTACATCTAAGACAATTTTTCTACATATGGGGGGGGTTGGTTTGGGGATGAATCAAGCGATGGGGAGCAGCTGTAAATACAGATGTAGCTTTGTTTTCTTACCTGATCCTCATATCCTGCTGTGCAGACTGGTTCCTAACAGGCCATGGACAGGTCAGCTCATGGCCCGAGAGTTGGGGACCTGTGGTTTAGAGGACACTAGTATGAAGCTCCAAGGAGTGGACAAGCATAGAGAAGCACAAAGTTGAGCCAGTGACTCCAGAGAGCTGGAGAGTGGCAGTGGCTGAACTACTTTTCACTTCCTGCAGTGATGCTACAATGTGAAGACCCACTTTTCCAGATCCCCTTTTCTTTAGGCTATCTCAAGCAGGTTCCTGTTCTGGGCAACCAGATAATTTCCAAGTCAGAAACTAGCACCAGGAGAGCAACTTCAAATGACAGACCATCAAAGAAAATACCGAAACTGGCTGGGGTGTTGTTACGGTTTGGCAAGCAGTGGGGGTTTCTGTATGCTCAGAGTCTACAGGAGTGAACTGGAAAAGAGGCTCAGGTTATGAAGGAGTTATATCGCAAGAAATAATCAAAACAGGCCTAAGGCTACCTCCTAGTTTATGCCTGACTCACCCTTAAGGGACTCCTGCAGGGCTGTGTACTGAAGATGCCAGACCAGCTCCAAGCAAGGACTGCTATGATTGTACAGCCTCACAGCGAGGGTCTTCCTTAGTTCCCAGAGGGCAGAACCAGAGACAGATCTGAACAAGGAACTCAGGTCGCTGCCAAGGTGAGTCAACAAGTAAGTGACAGCTGCCAGAGGGTCTGCTGGTCTAGACCATAGGCCAAAAGCATGGCACTATTTTGTGGGATTCTCCTCTAACCTTCCCCCTCACATGGTAAGTGTGGGAGGAAAATCTGGCTATAAAGCTCTTAGCGAATTCAGAAATGTGAAATAGAAACATCCCCCAAGGGGAAATCAACTTCTAGGGCAAGGCAGAAAGGTAGGGGAAGATGGCAGTGGGTGAGATAATGGGGTAGGTGGGAGGTTGGTTGGTCTGCTCTGACAACTATAAGCTATGTTGAGGGAGTATAAATGTGTGCTTTAGCCCCCAGGTGGAAGGATGGGACAGAATTTTACCCAACCATAAAAGAGCATAACTGGAAGAGTCCTGGAAGTTACCTAGGGACTGTGGACCTACAGAATGGGAAGCTGTATGGCCCTGGGACACCACAGATTGGGGGCCAGATCCCCAGCCAGCACTTTTCAGAAATGTCTTTGGGCTTGTTTATCTCCTTCTCGGACAGGGTTTCCTAACCTCCATACACTTGACACCTGGAGTTGGATAACTTTGTTGTGGGGAACTTTCCCATGCACTGTAGGATGTTTAGCAGATCCCTAGCCTCTATCCACTACATGCCAATGGTACCTACCCCCCACCCCTCAGTCATGACAATCAAAAATGCCTCTAAATATTACCATGTGACCACTAGAGAGCACAATAGCCCCCATTTGGGAACTGTGGAGACAATGAAGTACTTAACAAGAGAAAAATGAAAATAGAAGATCACAGAAGCTGAGGGGCTCTATGAGATAGAAGCAGAAAAGTGCATTGGGTCTGATGATTACTTTGGATCTTCAGACAAATTTAGGGGAGTGGCAGGTAGGAGCCAAACTGCCAGGACTAAGGAGTGAGGGGAAGTTCTTCGTCAAGGATTCTTGCCTGTGAAGGGAAAAAGTGAAGTGAGATATTTGCTTGAGAGAGGGTTCTTTTGAATATGGGAGAAATTTGAGCAATGGAGGAGGAGATAGTAGAAGAAAGATTGGAAAATTGTGTGAAAGAAGGTAGATCCTGAACACTATATTGAAGGCATGGCTGTGTTATTAAAATTTAAAAATCATATGGCAGGGTCACTTTTGTTGTATTTTTGTGAATAAAATCCCTTTAAAAGTTTTGTGTATATATAGAAAACATGCGGGAAGATGTTTAGATTGTTACCTTGTGAGAGTTGGTTCAGAGTCTGGATGGGAAACAGGGAGGTGCTGGTAGAGAGCAGTATGGGGTAAAGTAGGGACCAAAAGATAGAGGGCTTTTATTTCTTTATATAATTCTTTTTTTGTAAAAGTAAAACAATGAGGTGTTCACAAAAATAAAATTAAATTAAAAAACAAATTTACTTGCCTGGATGGATTTGGGAAAGCAATTTCTTCTTCTGGGACAGAGGGGAGAAGGACAGAAGACACTGATCATGTAGCTAGAGGGTGGAAAACTAAAGGAGCTCCTGCCTGTGTGTGTGTGTGTGTGTGTGTGTGTGTGTGTGTGTGTGTGTGTGTGTTAGACAAGGACCTGAGAGTTAGTGAAGACAAAAGGTCAGAGGAGGCTTTCTGAAGCAGGTATTGTTGGGAATAACCTTGGAGAATGGGGAAGGGGAAGGAATGGATCATTAAGCTGCACAAAACCCCAATGTTATATGGCCCAATGAAAGGAAAAGTCTGGTTTGAGACATCAGTAGGAGTTGAGGCTGGGGCATTGAAAAAGAAGGTAGATAGTTCCAGGGCAGGAGGAAGGTGGGCACCAGACATAAATCTCTCATGCTATAACTTGTTTTTATGTTTTTTTAGCTTCAGTCTATTTGGGTTTGGTAGGATTATGGAAAGATAAGAATATTTTCATAACTTTACATATTGTATGTGTTTAAATTTTTCAAAATAAATCTAGAGAAAATAACTTTATAAACTAAAATTAATTCTGCTTCTGTTACTGAGTACCTTCTATAAACTCAACAGAGATGATCAGACTTGGTCTTTGAGTCCTTGAGCAAGGATGCTTAGTGATGTGAGCAGTTAAAAGCAAAGATACCTTTAAAAACAATGTTGAGGGAAAGACCTAGCTCTAAAGGGCAAGGAAAAGGGGATGAAAATTTCATGGGGACCAATGCCTTGGTTGAAAACAGTAAATTTTACCTCTAGAAAAGCTCTAATGGTCTTCTCTGGGATTTCCTTTTGAGATAACAACAAAGTAGTGAAAAAGAATGACCAGGGTAGGCCTTTCTGCTGACCTTTCTCTTTCTTATGACCCATCCACACACTGGGAACTCAAACTTAGCTACACCTGTCTCTCAAATAATAGAAGGTAAAAATTAACCATATTTTATTTAGAAACAATGATTTTTCATCTTCTTTCCATGTCATGTGGGATGAAAGTCAAAAATTGGCCCAAGTGTTTCTACAGAAGCATTAGCTAGTACAGGAAGCTTACTTAAATGCCTTAAAAATCAGGATTTTCTGTGACTTTGAATCCTGCTATGAAATACTAGTGTTCCCAGCATCATTGTTCATATATCACATCACAAAAATTGCCTTCCTGCTATTTCATTTGGTGAAATTCTACATATTTTAAAAAGAAAGATTCATGTGAAATTAAAAACCTTCAGACTCTAGTGATCTGAGGGTTTCAGCCAGTAAGTCAGCGTCCAAGTACACAGAAAGCCGGCTCTGCATGTATGTATAGTGTGTGAATGGGCTTGGGTAAACTTTAGACCAAGTTGAAAAGGAGGAGAGGGGTCTCTTTCCTGAGAGTAAGGATATGAATATGAAACATGGCCAGATCCTTTTCCATACAGGAAGTTAAGGGAAAGGCTTTCACAGAGGATCAGGGTAATGGGGCTAAGAGATAAAATATGTATACAGTAGCTCTCTATGCCCAAATAAGTATATATTGCTTTACTCTTGTTCTCCTTTCATAAGGGTAGGGTCACAGAAGGGAAATTACCTCTCTAAATGTACATTTTTCCATGAAAATATCCGCTAAATACTTTCCTTCTTATCTAAATGCAAGTTAAGACATACATTGCTTGTATATTTTAGCATCTTCTCTAAGAATCAGTCAATGTCTTAAGAAATCATGCTCCATCAACATGCAAAAACTTCCATCAAATAAAGTTTAGTTATTGTTATGTTCATATGTGTCCAAAAAGGTGAGAAACCCAGGTTCCAGTAAAACTTACCTCCCAGTTTGCCCCTGTGCACAGCCATGTTTTACTGCTTCCATGCCCTTGAACATTGTTTCATTTACCTTGGAGGACCTCTACAATCACCATCTGTTTAGATCCTCAAATAGCATCTCAAACACCACTGACTGTGTAAATCAAAAGCTATTTTTCCATACTCCTACTTCATCTCTATCCTTCTTAAAGTGCATATTACCTCCTCTCATGTGGGACGGTATAAAAGAAATTAAGTTGCAATTTGCAGCTTTCCCCTTCTCATTGCCCTCTACATATAATCTGCTTTCTGGCTGCACTAGTTTCTCTAAACCTAGCAATTTATAAGGAGTCTTGGTATGGCAGATCAGTTATGGATGTTCATTGTGCAGGATAGGCATAATGACCAAAAAGATTTAATGAACTATAAGCAGCAATACTAGTTTAACGAAATTACATTTGAAAAGAGAGCAGGAGCTACTTGTAGGTAAAATAAAGCAAGTGATCAAGGATGAGAAATGGCAAAAGAGAAAAACTTGCAGAGGATACATTCTAGGAAGAGTTTTTCATTGGGAATGAGAATGAAGAATGATAAAAGAAGTTCCTGGGAAGCTACAGCACATAAGACACATTGGGAGTGAAAGTAATGTGAAAATATCATTGTAAGTCTTGCTGGGGGTTATACATATTGACTTTCACTTGATATTTCTCAAGGGAATACAGTTGTTGTGGTTGTTGTAGTGATGGTGGTGGTTGGGTGCTGTCAAGTCAGATCCAACTCACAGTGACTATCATAGGTTTTAATGGTTGATTGTTTTTCAGGATTGCTTCGGGAGTAGACTACCATGTCCTTCTCCCATTTGTGTGCTGTTGGAGATTGAAACTGGATCCTCAATTCAAAGTAGCACTCTACCATACTTAAATATTCAAAAATTTAAAAATATATTTGGATCAGGTGCATTTGCACACATCTGCAATCCCAGCTACTTGGGAGGTGGAGCCAAGAGGATCCTAAATTCAAGGGCAAAGCAGCCTGCATAACTTAATGACACCCCTATTCAAAATAAAAAATGGCCCGGGGGTGCAGCCCAATGATAGAGCACTTAGAAAATACGTGTGAGGCCCTGAGTTCAATCCCCAAGTACCATAAAAAATAAATATAATTTTAAAAATATATATTTAGTTGCTGAACTATGTTTCATAAAATATAATTCCATGCTGAATTACATGAGACCTTATCTACTGAGTTATGCTTATTTGATTATAAATTACAGATATGTTTTAATTCCCTTATCATCCATTAGAAACAAGGAGGCCTGTCATTTGCTTTTGCTTTTTAAAGTACTTTTTACACAAGAGGTACTCAATAAATATGTTTAGTATATAATTAATATCTGATAGCTAAAATAATATTGGGCTGGGATTTAGCTCAGTGTGTAGAGCGCTGTGCTGCAGTCTCTGAGGTCCCGAGTTCAATTCCCAGCACCGCAAAAATGGGAGAAGGACCTGGCAATCCACTCCCAAGGCAATCCCGAGACAGCCACGGAAAACCCTATGAGGGTCGCTATGAGTCGGATACCGACTCGATGGCACCTAACAACAACAACAACAAAAATAACATTGGATGGAAAACATCCCTTTTGTTGCTATATTGTGAGTTGAACCCAGTGCCTAGTACATGGTAGGCCAGTGATCTATTAACCCTAACCATCTCTTTTTATATTTATTTATTTATTTATTCATTCATTCATTCATTCATTCATTCTGCAGTACTGGGAGTTGAACCCATGGCCTCGCACTGGCATGCTCTGCAAGTGCTATACCACTGAGCTACACACCCAGTCCATTTTTTTTTTTACATTTTTGGAACAGGGTCTTGCTAAATTACGCAGAGTACCTCTGGTCTCAAATTTGCAATCCTCCTGCCTCCACCTCCCAAGTTGCTGTGATTACAGGCGTGCTTATTTATTTTTTTAGATAAAGGATCTTACAAGTTGCATGCTGCCTCTGGCCACAAACTTGCAGTCCTCCTACCTTAGTCTCCCAAGTTGCTGGGATTTCACACGTGCACTATGTTGTTAGTTGTTGTTAGGTGACATCGAGTCGGTATCCGACTCATAGAGACCCTCTGTACAACAGGGGAAACACTATTGTCTGTGCTTCTCTGCTGTTCATAGGGTTTTCAATGGCAGACTGACTGTTGGGAGGGGGTTGCCAGGTCCTTCTCCCAAGCCTACAGCTTCTGGTATTCCCAGGCGGTCTCCCATCCAGGTACTAACCAGGCCCGACCCTGCTTAGCTTCCGAGATCTGACGGGATCGGATGCCACAGGGCTACAGCTGCAGGCACGTGCACTATAGCACCTGACTAAAACATTCCTTTTATGAACAAACAAAACAGCCAGGCACCAGTGACACATACCTATAATCCCAGCAAGTCAGGAGGCTGTGGCAGAAGAATCATGTGTTCTAAGCCTGAGGCACATTGCACAACCTAACAAGACCTTGACTCAAAATAAAAAATAATAAAAAAGAGCCTGGGGGTGCAGCTCAGTGGTAGAGAAATTGCCTTGCTTGTTCAAAGCCCTGGGTTCAATCCCTAGTACTGGAAAAAAACAATACCTGCAGTTAGGAATGAATGAGTTCTCATTTCTGTTCCATTATGACACATTTTAACGTTAAGGTAAACAGAGAGAAGTGTTTTCATGCAGTGAGTTCTTAAAAACATAATCTACATTTATGACATCTGATTCCATTCATTCTAACACTTTGTGTGTGTGTGTGTGTGTGTGTGTGTTTCTCTAGTTGATTGTGAATCTTGTACCTTGAATATTTGGGAGTCAGATTAAATGGACAAAAAGATAGAACCAATGAAGACATACATTTTACAGAGTTCCCCTCTCTTTTCCTTGGTAGAAAACAACTTTAAAGAATTTCTGTAGAATAATTGGAAACTAAAAATGATCACTTAGGTTTTCAAAATTTGTAAGACAAGACGTCTGGTTCTATGACTGTTATATATCTTCTCAGTTGATGCAAATGCTTCCCAATTTTGTCTCCTTCCTTGTCCTCCTTTAATTCATTCTCACCAGGACAAAAAAAAATGTGTTTTTGTTTATTTTTTTTTGCCGTCCTGCGGAATTGAATCCAGGGCCTTGCACTAAGTCTGCAAGTGCTCTACCCCTGAGCTTCACTCCTGGGGCAGCCCTTTTTTTAAAATTTTTTATCTTGAGACAGGGTCTCCCTAACTTATGCAGGCTGCCTCTGAACTTGAATGTGTGATCCTCCTGCCTCTACCTCCCAAATTGCTCAGATTACAGGCACATGCCACCCTGAGTAGCCAAAGTTATCCTTTTAAAATGGAAATTTGATCGTATTACTCTTTAGCTTAAAACAAACAAACAAAACCCAACATTCTCCATTTGCCTAATAAAGATCAGCATTTCCTCTGGTCTACAGTATGCAATAGGATCTGTCTTCAGCCTGCCTTTGTAGCCTCATCTATTATCATTTCTTCCGGGCACACTATGCTCCAGCCAAACTGCCCTTCTTTAGCTTTCTTAACTATTACAATCCTGCTTCCACTTCATGACTTTTATACTTTCTGTTTAGTCTAACTGGAACTCTTCTCCCTAGGTCTTCCAAAAACTGACTCCTTCTTTCTATTCAAATGTTAGTTTATATGTCACTTTCTCTGGGAAACCTTTCTTGACCACCCAACCAAAAGCAATCTCACAGCTGCTCCCATAATATGACCCTTTCTTATTCTCACGATAAGTATTACCAGTGCAGCTTTGTGAATGTTTTATTTGTTTGTTTCTGTCAGTCTAGACTGTAAACTCCATAAGAGTAGGCACTTTAATCCATGTCGTTAAATGCATACACCCAATGCCTAAAGCAAGTGTTGAAAATGTAAGTTGAAACAAATCCTGGCAAGGATGTGGGGGAAAATTAACCCTTATAAATTGCTGGCAGGATTGTAAATTGGTATAGCCATTATGGAAATCAGTATATGAGGGTTCCTTAGAAAACTAAAAACAGACCTGCCATTCGATCCTACTATACCACTCTTGGGCACATACCCAAAGGATTCTAAGATATCATACCAAAGAACCACCTGCAACTCCATGCTCATTGCAGCATTGTTCACAATTGCAAAGATATAGAATCAATCCAGAGGGTCATCAACAGATGAACGGATTTTGAAATGTGGTATATATACACAGTGAAATATTAATGAGTATTCTACTGTACTTACTTTGGAATGTACATTCTTCTGCTCTACTTTGATACAAATAAAACCTTCTTCATCCCTGCCCTAAGATTTCTATATCATCACTGTCTAGGCTTATGTTTGAGTCAGAACCTACTAATCTAGAGTTGCAAACAGAATTACCTGGTGAATCTTAGTATGGGCTTTTTTTTTCCAAGGGTGAGAGTTCCTCAAAATTTAAAAATCGGAAATTTCACACAAATGTTCAGATTTCAAAATCTTATTCAAATGTCAAAAGGCATGGCAATACTGGGCCCATGTTCCTAAGGCCCTCTAACATTAATAGGTCAGAGATAATAGGTAGTGGCAGGAAAAGAACATAAGAGTAACAGGTGGAATTGGAAGAAAACCAGTAGAGTGTGATTATCTGGAACTCAGGTAAAGAAAGTATCGTCAAAAAGAAGGGAGTAATCAGATATGCCAAATGCACTGATAGGTCAAGTAATAGGAGGACTGAAAATTGACCTGGCCATTGTATTTAGCATTACTGAGGTCACTGGAGAATCTGATAAGAGCAGTTTTGATAAATGATGAAGATAATATTTCTAATACAAAGTGTGTTAAATAATGAATAGAGATGAATTCGGGACTTTGACTGCAGGCAACTTTTTTTGGTAACAATTTTACTGAGGTATAATTTGATATACAGGCTGGGGTTTAGCTTACTTGGCGGAGTGCTACTCTGCATTCTCTGAGATCCTGGGTTCTATCCCCAGCACCACAAAAATGAGAGAAGGACCTGGCAGCCCACTCCCAAAGAAATCTCGAAAAAACAATCAGCCATTGAAAACTCTGAGGGTCACTATGAGTCAGACCCAACTCAACAGCACCTACCAATAAAAATTGACATACAAGTAATGGCATATATTTACTGTATTCAGTTGATGCACTTGAGCATATACAAAAGCCTGTGGTATCTTTCCCATACAACTTTTTCTTTGAAATAGTTTTGCTCCTAATGGGAACAAAGATATGGAGGCAGAGGCTCATAATGGAATTAAGAGGATTATTTTAGATGGCATAAATGTTGACCTGTATATTTGCTGATGGAATGATCTGGTATAAATAGAAAATTCCATGATACAGGAAGAGATGAGAAAATTACTCAGATGTTGTCTTTGAGTATGCAAATGGGGAGAGGAGATGCACACATTAAGTAATTGCATTTGGCCTTAGATAGGAATCTATCTATGGAAACAGGCTGGAAGGCAGATCATACAGGTACAGATGCCAGTAGATGAATGGATATAGTGGAAGTTCTCTCCTGATTGCTCCAGTGTTTTCAGTGAGATGGGAAGCAAGGGGGAGGAGATAATGGGGGTTTGAAAAGACTAGGCAATAAGAACCAGTTATCTAAACAGATGGGAGATTGAATGGATTAAGAATACCTGAAAAGACTATATTAGTAGCATTAAGGATCCATTTGAAATTCAAGATAATGCATTCAAAGTAAAACCAATAAATGTTATTATATATTTTCCTTCAGTGAAGATCAGCTGCAAGGATATAGGTACAGCATAGATCAACAGCTGGGTTTAATCAGTGTCATGATTTTCACAACCTACTAAGACAAAGGGAGAGAGGATAAAGAGAATCAAGAGGGTATTTATGGGAGTGATTATAATGATTGATCATTGAATATAAATATTCTAGGTGTGAATAGAGCAAAGGAAAGTGAAAAACTTATGGGATAATTAGTTGGAGGTCTAGGTGGGATCAACAGAATGCTGGAGATGGGCCATAGAAAGAATGAGCTATAAAAGGGAGGAGGTGGTGTCAAGAAAGTAAAACGCATGAAAGAAGATTATAGAGGGGACTGCTACAACCTTAAATATTCCAAAATATTTCAGATGGATTACCACACTCATTACATTACTTTCTGGGATCCTGAAGATTTTCATTTTGCAATCCATGCAATAGAATAAAATCTTAATTCTTATCAAAATAATCATAAAATAGAAAGTCACCAAAGTTTGTGCCATAATATAAGGAAAATGAAATTAGAAAGCGTTAGTGAGCTCATCAATGACAACTTGAAATCAAATCTTGCTTTATGGTTATTAAATATAATCCACTAATTTTTTATAAATCAGATAATCTTGCTGACTAAAGTAAAAAATCTCATTTTCTCCAATAAAACTGAACAGAGTTGAATTTATGTTAGTAAAATATAATAGGATGGTCATATTTTTGAGTTACATAGATAATGTAAAACAGTATGGTGGTGGTTGTTGTTAGGTGGCATCCAGTCAGTGTCTGACTCATAGCAAACCTGTGTTCAACAGGTGAAACAGTATTGTTAGTGTTTTTCTGCTATTCACAGGGTTTTCAATGGCTGATAGTTTTTGGGAGTGGGTTGCCGGGTCCTTCTCCCAAGCCTCCAGCACCTGGTGTTCTCAGGCGGTCTCCCATCCAAGTACTAACCAGGCTCAACCCTACTTAGCTTCTGAGACCTGATGGGATGGGATACCACAGTGGTACGGCTGCAGGTGACAGTATGGTTATATTTCTATAATTGCGATATATCTAATTTACTGTTAATGAAATGGAAACAAAAAACAATTGCCATTTTGCTATTTTAAGTTACATATCTTTTTATAAGTGAGTATACTCTCAAATTTTGGAGGTTTGAAGATAATTTTGGGACCAGGTGTGGTATTTTTAGTAGCAATTATGCATAAAAGAATACACGTATAATCTGACAAAAATTATCTTTTTTTTTTCATTTCTTGGGAATTGAATCTAGGGCCTTGCATATATTTTGCAAGTGCTCTACCACTGGGCTTGGGAGAAGGACCTGGCAACTCACTCCCAAAAATCAATCTGCCATTGAAAACCCTATGAATGATTGATTCATAATTGCTACTAAAAATTACAGGCTCATACCTGTAATCCCAGACACCCAGGAGGCAGAGGCAGGAGGATTGCATGTTTGAGACCAGAGGCAGTCTGTTTAACTTAGTGAGGCCCTGACTCTAAAAAATAAAAAATGGGCTTGGAGTACAGCCCAGTGGTAGTTGTTGCTGTTAGGTGCCATCAAGTTGGTATTTGACTCATAGCGACCCTATGTACAGCAGGCAAAACACTGTTGTCAGTGCTTCTCAATCATTCATAGGGTTTTCAATGGCAGATTGATTTTTGGGAGTGAGTTGCCAGGTCCTTCTCCCAAGCCCAGTGGTAGAGCACTTGCAAAATATATGCAAGGCCCTAGATTCAATTCCCAAGAAATGAAAAAAAAGATAATTTTTGTCAGATTATACGTGTATTCTTTTATGCATAATTGCTACTAAAAATAATGAAGTCAAGGACTCCTGCTTATAACAGAAAATAGGTGGAAAAAATAACTCATTGTATTTCATTTCAGCCTACACAAGCCAAAGAAGGCATTGGTACTATCTCAAGACCCTGCTGTAAAAGCTTGAACTTTTCTAGGGTCAATTAATTCTATAAGATTCAGGCTTTCATTTTTCTGACAAGAAACTATCCATTCTCCTGGAAATCGCTACTCAGGCAACCAACTTGTTGACACTTAACTTTTTGAGGATCAATAGTTAAGTCAGAATTGAATTATGAGAAATGTTCAATGTCCTTGAAAATCTCTTGGTAGCCAGGTAGGTAGTAAGGTAGGAGGGTAAAAGGTGACAAGAGCCATTTCTTAGTGTCTGAGATAGACTACGACAATCACTTTTCTTTCTAAAGCCACAGTTTTCCTTGCCATATGACACAAAGTGAATTCTATGGCATACATTTAATGAATGTTTGTTGATTGAAATATTTTAAATGTTCACATATGTCACGTGAACATTTATATGTCAGAATCACTTAAGAGCAAAAATCAGGCAAAATTACTAGACACTTATTATTTACTTCTTTTATATTATGGAATATTTTAAGCATGCTCAAAAGAGATGATATAATGAACCCTTAAGCACATATTGTACAGATTTAAAATTTAGTAACATGCAATATTTCTTGTTTCAAATATATCCACCCTTCTCAACTTTTCTGGTGATGTTTGTGGGACTAATCATCATTCAAATATAATTTAAGAAATCACATTTGAATAATCAAAGCAAATGTCTTGCTCTCTGTCTAGATAAATACACTAAGGAACTCCAAAAAGAGTTTGTGAGACATTCAGCTTTTGCGAGTCTCATTTATTTCAATGATTATTAAAGAATAAAATACTTACATTTCATTCCCATTCAATAAGAGAGTTCCTTGCTCGGTTTGCCTCATTGCAAAGGTAAATGATCATAATGGATTTGAAATTTTAAGTGGTTCTCTGCACTTGGCCATGCTTATCCCCCAATGTACAGGTTTCTACAGATGTTCATTTATATTTAATCATTCTTTTCAATATACATAAATCCAATTCAGGATTACTGGACTACATCTTCATCCATAGTTTACATTACGTCTTAATCCAAAGTGTTGAGAGAATGATATGTGTAATTTTGGCAAATAAGATGACTCATCATGTTTACCCTACTAAGAGCATTCATTGAAAAGACTGGGGTATTGAGGTGGGGAAACAGTAATTCTTGGATTAGCATTGCCTCTCAAAATATGATTTAGTCCTCCACTATTCCTATATTACTAACTCATTAACATGCAGAGATTAGGCAAATAAAAATTTAAACTAATTAGTTACTGAAAGGTAACAAACAGTAAACTTCTTGCTATAATTCAAATGGGTGGAGAACATTACTAAATATTTCATATCTGTATTTTTAAACACAATGAAGAAAATAAAATAATTTCTAATGAGGTCAATAATGCACAGAGAAATTATTCACAAGTACCTTAAAGTGTTACCAAATTGGGAATTTTAGATAGATATTGATATTGTCAGTTTAAGAGCCCCCCACTTTTACCATAAATGTCAATACTGCCAATGGCATAAAATCAGCTGTATGCACTGAATTTCTCACTTGGCACACATTTGAAGTCACTGCCTACTACTGATAAGACATGTTCATTATTCATAGCCGAATGGAATCCATTTGATTTATGTATACTAGAACAGATTTCTGTGTTTCTAAGTTGAAAGACTGGTTGCTTTCTTTACAACAATGGTTCTCAAATTTTGTGATACCTTGCCAAGGCACACATGATGGATAATATTCAAAAGTTCTACACACTCCAATCAGTTCCAAGGCCTGCTGCATATAAAAAAAGAAAGTTACAAGTTATGCTGGAGTTTAAACCTCTGCTCAGTGAAATGTCATCCCTTTCTCTTCTACTGAGTTACATTTGAGTAATAATCACAGGTTCAGATGGTATCTATATTATATATAAACACAATCAAACTGATGTGTACTAGAAACAGAGGCCAACTACAAGAAAGAACTTAAGGGACACTAGGAAGATCCACTAGCTATAGAGTGTTCCTTAATTACCTATGGACTTGTGCATGAAATAGTACAAGGCTTTGTTTAAAGCAAACAGATTGTCAACTGAGAGGACCTAGATGTAGCAACATCCTAGTAGCAAGGAACACACCCAGCATCTGAATCATGACTTCTAATGCTATTCTCTATTTTTTAAAAATTAGGGCTCTTGGAAAAACAGCTAATTTTCAGCCTAGGGCAGTAAATATATAAGATAAGCCTGGAGCATCTTTCAATAATGTATGGTAATGCTAAAATAAAAGGAGAATGACCCCACAATGATGGGGTTACATCACAGGAACAAATAAGCCAATTGAAAGAACTCCCCAGAGATTCTAGGAAGATGGCAGATTAAAAGCAGTCTTCCTGTAATTCCGTGAATGAAAAAATCCCAGAATAACAAAGGAGACATTCAAATCCCAGGAGGAAGATCAGAGAATGTAACAGAAAATACAACAGAGGTGTTAACACAACTGAATTCACACAGAAAGAGAGACTTTGGAAGCAAAAGAACAAAACAATGTGTGCGCACACACCAGCTCTAACACTGGCACAGGAAATGGAAGATGCATTTCTCTGACAAGGTAAGTGTTCCACCTAGACAAAAAGAAGCCCACAACTCATATGAGCCCCCAAACCATCTCAGGGATCTGAGTTAGTAGTGAGTTCCTAAGAGTGAAAAGTCAGTGTTAGAGAAAAAATCCATTTTTCTACTTATCCAAGCTCAGAAAAATAAAACAAAGGACAACCCTCTGAAAGAGTATATCTCCAAAAACTGACCTATTGGGGAGCAGAGAGTAGGGACTCGGCATATACTAGAGAGTCATGGGACACAAGTTCAAGGTCCACAAAACACTTTGTGGAGGTGGGGGGCAAAACTACACTCACAGATTCTAAACTTGTCTTGGGTGGTGGCAGTGGTGTGGTGGTGACTGTCATGGTACTGTGACAGTGGTGCACAACTTGCCAAGCAACATCTAGTTGACAGGTGGGACCTTCTAGGCAGGTCCCAGCTGGTCAACATGTAGACAGGACTGCTTGATAAACAAAACAGCAAGGAGGAATACAGACACTCAGATCTGAGAGTGCTCCTCCCCAAAATCACCCCAACCCTGAGGAGCTACCTCTCAACCATGCAGCGAGAAGATGAGCAACCAAGGGAAGCCAAAATTAAATGGGACAATTAAAACCCAAATCCTCCCCCATTACACAGAGCATCTGCAAATGGGAAGGACTTGAAACAACAGAGACTTGCAATGTAGTACAGACAACAAAACACTGCTACTTACTTCTTCTACTCCCTAAAGACCATAACTTAAAGTGACTACCCTTCACATTTGGCATACTTCATTACTAGAGAACACACAAAGAAGTGGTCACAATAATTGATCTTTCTTTTGTTTTCTTTTTGTCTTCTTTTTCTTTTATCTTCTTACGTTTTATTTTTCCTTCTTGTTTTCA
>VMDO01036293.1:0-15276 GCA_007922755.1 Pedetes capensis
TAAAGCCATGAAACACATGAAAAAGTGCTCAATATCCCTAGCCATTAGGGAAATGCAAATCAAAACAATGCTGAGATTTCACCTTACACCAGTAAGAATGGCCAAGATCAATAAAACAAACAACAAATGCTGGCGAGGTTGCGGGGAAAAGGGAACACTTTTACATTGTTGGTGGAGCTGTAAATTGGTGCAACCACTATGGAAATCAATATGGAGTTACCTCAAAAAACTAAAAATAGATCTACCATATGACCCAGCTATAACACTATTGGGAATTTACCCAAAGGGAGATGTGTCATCATACCACAGAGACACCTGCATCTCCATGTTCAATGCAGTGCTTTTCACAATAGCAAAGATATGGAATCAACCAAAGTGCCCTTCAACAGAAGAATGGATAAAAAAAAACTATGGTATATATACACAATGGAATACTACTCAGCAATCAAGAAAAATGAAATAGGGTCATTTGCAGCAAAATGGATGGAATTAAAATTATTTTAAGTGAACGAACACGAGCTCAGAAAGAGAAACGACACATGTTCTCACTCATATGAGGGAGCTGACTCAAAATTACAAGAAGGAAAAATCCTACTCAAAGCTCAGATCATAATAAAAGGGGGGAGGGAAGATAAGAATGAGGTCAATATAAATGGACTAGAAATCGCATGTAGTTGTTCTAACAAGATAAAAACAAAGACCATTACAGGAAAAGTTTCTATCTTAAACAGAAATGGAACCCAAGGACATATAGAAAAATACTACATAGTAAAAGATAGAGAAGACTTGGATGGGAAACTTAGACGGGAAGTGGGGGGAAGCATAGGGGAGGGTAAGGGGTAACCTATATGAATAATGTTTATCAAATTGCATATATGAAAATTGTCACAATGAAAAGCATGTCAAAATGAATCACATTATGATGTACATTAAAAATTTCTAATAAAAGAATGTGTATTCTGTTGCTGTTAGATGAAGAAGTCCATATATGTGTTCAACTATCGAAGTATCAACTATCGAAGTGTTCAACTATCTCTTCCAGACCTTTCTGCCTACTAGATCTATCCATTATCAATAGAGGGGTGTTGATGTCTCTATAATAATGGATTCTTCTTTTTCTCTTTGCAGTTCTATCAGTTTTTGCCTCACATAATTTGATCCTTTATTGTTAGGTATATACAAATCAAAGGTTGTTACTTCTTCTTGGAGAGTTGACCTTTTTATCATTATGTAATGCCCCTCTTTATTCTTGATTGCTTTCCTTGTTCTGAAATCTGCTTTATCTGATATTAATATAGGTAGTCACTTCTGCTTTCTGTTGATTAGTATTAGCATAGTTTATCTTTCTCCATCTCTTTTAATCAATACATTCTTTATATTTAAGGTGGATTTCTTATAGACAGTGTATAATTGGGTTTTGTTTTTTTATCTACTATGACAATCCTTAGGGCTGGGGTTTAGCTAAGTTGGTAGAGGGCTGCTCTGTACTCTCTGAGGACCCAGGTTCAATTCCCAGCACTGCAGAAACGGGAGGAGGACATGGCAATCCACTCCTGAAGCAATCCCGGAACAATCAGCCATTGAAAACTCTATGAGGGTTGCTATGAGTCAGACACGACTCCACGGCACCTAACAACAACAACAACATGACAGTCTGTTATTGATGTTTAAAACAGTGATTGATATGATTGGATTAATATCTACTATATTTGTTGCTATGTTTCAATTTACGCTTTTGTTCTTCATTCCTGTTTTTGAGTGGTTTTAATTGAGCATTCTATATGATGCTGTTTTCTCTACTTTCTTCGTATATCAATTATATACTTCCTAAAAAAACTTTTATAGGGGCTTCCCCTGGTGTTTGTAGTAAACATTTAACACTAATCTAAGTCTAGTTTTAAATAATGCCATACCACTTTATGAGTAATAAAAGCACTTTACAATCTCAAAATATTCCTGATTCCCCCCTTCTACTCCTTATACTGTTGCTGTCATTTATTTTACTTACGTCTAAGCATACATGTGCACACACACACATAAACATACATAATTGAATACCTTGTTGCTATTATTATTTTCAACAAACTGTTGTCTATTAGATTAAGAAAGAAAAATAGAAGTTTTCATCTTCACTTATTCTTTGATGTTCTTTATATAGATCTTAGTTTCTGACTTAGATCATTTTCCTTCTTTCTGAAGAACTTCATTTAAAATGTCTCACAAAGGTACAATGACAACAGATTTCCTCAGTTTTGTTTGAGGAAGTCGTTATTTCTCTATCACTTTGAAAAATAATATTGCAAGGTACACAATTTATAGTTGGTGGCTTCTTTTCTCTCAATAGTTAAATATTTCACTCAGCCTTTTGTTTGCATAGTTTCTGAGAAGTCAGATGTAATTCTTTTCTTTACTCTTATATATGTACTGTGTGGTTTTTCTCTGTCTTTAATATTTTTTCTTTCACTTCTTGAAGAATAGGTATAAGTGGGTTTTGTTGTTGTTGTTGCAGGGCTTGCTGTGTAGCTCAGCTGACCTTGAACTTACTATGTAGTCCAGGCTGCCTTCAAATTCAAGATCCTTCTGTCTCATCCTCCCCTGGGCTGAGATTATAGGCATTCACCACCATGCCTGGTGAGGTGATTCTTATCTATTGTTTTGCTTTTATCATTTATCTACTTGATTTTCTCTGAGTTTCCTAGATGTATGGTTTAATGTTTGACCTTAGTTTGGGGAAACTCTCAGTCATTATTACTTTAAATAATGCTTCCATTCCCTTCTGTCTTTTCCTTCTAGTTTTTCTGTTACATGTATGTTACAACTTACGTAGTTTTGCACAGTTTTTTAGGTATTCTGTTCCATTTATTCCAGTTTTGTTTTTGTTTTTGTTTACATTTCAGTTTTGGAAGCATCTTGCTGTATCCTCAAAGTCAGGGCTGCTTTCCTTGGCCATGTCCAGTCTAGTAATGAGCCCTTCAAAGGCATCCTTCATTTCCACTACAGTTTTTCTAATTTCTGGCTTTTTTTTTTTTCTTTTGTCCCTAGAATTTTTGTCTCTCTGTTTATGCACGTTGTGTTTTCCATTATAGACCATGGCATTTTAATAATAGTTTTTTTAATTTCTGATCCGATAATTCCAACATTCCTATTATATCTGACCCTGGTTCTGATGTTTATTGTTTATTCTCTGCAAACTATGTTCTTTGCCTTTTAGTTTGCCTTGTAACCTTTTGTTGAGAAGTGGATGCAATGAAGGAGATAAAAGTAACTGTGGAAACTAGGAGTTTAGTAATGTAGTCATAAACTCTGGTAGGAAAGGAAGCATTCTGTAGTTTTATAATCAAGTATTAGTCTTTTGGTGAAGAGATGCCCCTGGGCTTGAACATTAGCAATGATTTCCCACTTTTTTCTCCCTCTAGGTGGGACAGAATGGCTAGAGAGGACTGGGGTTATGTATTTTCCTTTCCCCTTCCCTGTAGAAGACTAGAGCTTACTGGGGTTGACCATTTCTCTCCCCCTTGTTACTTGGATAAAACTCCAGGAGGTTAGGCTGCAGCAAAATAATTTCTCCTAGAGGCAGGCACTGTTAAGAAGAATAGAATTCTCTGGGATATTTTGAAATCATTGCCTTTTAGTTTCCTCCTGCTACAAGCAAGAGAGAATTTTTCTCTGACATTTACTTTGAGGAGCTGTTAGATTTCCTACAGGTAAAAGTTACAAAAGTGTGGTGACCCTCACATGATTGATTTCCCCTGGAGTTTTTGACTAAAAACTTGTTAGCACAGAGCCGTCAGCAATTTGTCAATTATAGTTGATGTTTTTCTACTCTGGTGTTGGTTCCCTAGGAGGTTTCTCTTCTGGTAAGTTGTGATTCTCTCTGCCTGCCTATCTGTCTTTCCAGTTTTGGGATGCACAGTTTGCCCTCTTATCTCAACTTTTCTGGTGAATCTAAGAAGAGTTATTGATTTTTCAGTTTGTTCAGCTTTTTATTTATTGTTAGGACAGAGTAGCTGCTTCTGATTTTATATGCTATACCCAAAACTGGGAGCTATAGTATA
Source organism: Pedetes capensis (assembly GCA_007922755.1). Taxonomy (NCBI): domain Eukaryota; kingdom Metazoa; phylum Chordata; class Mammalia; order Rodentia; family Pedetidae; genus Pedetes; species Pedetes capensis. The sequence goes on from VMDO01036293.1 coordinate 4,056, forward strand.
TATTTTGGTGTGTCATCAAAATAAAAGTTTTAAAATTTTGTCCTCCATCTTCATTTTTAAGAGGGGCATAGAAAAATTCAAAGTATATAGTCATATTTCTAGAAGACAAAGTCAAAAGAAAAAGCATATATTTTGCATTATTAATATGGAAATAAAATAATCTTACTTGGCTATGGCTACAACTAACTGAGTTTAGATAAAATTTAACAGGAATAAATTTGAGGTACATGGAGTCTGAAAAATTATTTGATTAAGTAGATGTATAAGGGAAAAGGTCTGTAGACAGCTTTTTTTTTTTTTTTTTTTTTTTTTTTTTTTCGGTGCTGGTGTTGAACCTAGGGTCTCGTACTTGCATGCTTTGCAAGTGCTGGACCACTGAGCTGCACCCTCAGCCTTTTTTTTTTTTTTTTCTTTTTTTTTTTTTGAGACAGGGTCTCACTAAGTTTTGCTGACTGCCTCTGATCTTGAACTTGCCATCCTCCTGCCTTCCTGCCTCCGCCTCCTGTGCTGCTGGGATTATAGGTGTGTGCCACCACGCCCAGCTTAAAACAGCATATATTAAGATTGAGGTAAGGACCATGGATTTCCCTTGGGTCAAACTGTAGCCCCTACATGGCCTGCAAGTTCTCTTAGTGGCCTGTACACTTCCATGTCATTGTCTTCCTACTTTTTCCACTTTTGGGTGTAGGGAAGTTATGGATATGTTTTTTTTTTTTCATTGTATTTGTTCCTTTGTAACTGCGTGTCCTCATACCTGGAATACCTTTGCCTCACCTATTTTGATTAGCTAAGCCTAGTCATTATTCTGACCTCAGTTTACGTGGGGTTATTTATCAGGTCTGTAAAATAAAATATAAAAGTTAAATTAGGGATCTAATTGAGGATATCCAACTTTTAATTTTGCCAAGTAAGCTTTTTTTCCTTTTATGTAGTACTTGGGGGTTGAACCCAGGGCCTTGTGCTTGCATGCTTTCCAAGCACTGTACCACTGAGCTGCACCCTACACCCTTTTTTATTTTTATTTTATATTATTTTTACTTTTTATTTTGAGACAGGCTCTCGCTAAGTTACACAGGCTGCCTATGGTCTCAAACTTTAAACTTTGTGATCTTCCTGCTTCCACCTCCCAAGTCCCTGGGATTACAGGCATGCACCACCACACCTGGCATATAAGCTGATTTTTAAAAAGCTTTTAGCTTCACCTGGGCTTGGTGGTTCATGTCTTTAATCGACCTAGGAGGCAGAGGCAGAAGGATTGCAAGTTTGAGGCCAGAGGTAGCCTGCATAATCTAGTGAGACCCTGTCTCAAAAACAGAGTGAAAAATGAGTTGAGGATACAGCTCAGTGGTTGAATGCTTGCAGAAAGCATGTATGAGACCCAAGTTCAACTCCCGAGTACTGAAAAAAAAAAGTTTTTCGCTTTGAATCTAGCCTTTGATAATAATAAACATTTCAGTGTGAAAAATGGAAGGTTACATAATCATAGAATATTGATTATACTTATAGATTAAATAAATTTAGATTTGTACAAACTATATAGTTTATTTATATTTTTGAGAGCTGTTGAAAACTTAGTTATAGACTACCACTTGTCATTGGCCCAACCCTAGCTAGTCACCTATTCCTGCTGTTCTCATCCTGAATTAGTTGGTCTTCCCTGATGCCCTCATGTCTTGGTGTGTGCATCTGTGTCGTATAAATAAGCCTATGTGAAGAGGACTTGAAGGTGAACTTTGCTTCCCTTCCCTTTTGCATCCTACCTCTGGTCCTCATCTAGATAGCACTGCCCCTTTTTCCTGTCACACGTCATCCTTCTCACGTCACTGTCACTATCACCACTCTCAGTGTCTAGGAAGGTTTTTGGATTTTTTTATTTTATTTTATTTTATTTTGGAAACTTCCTAATATGGTCAAGTTTCAACAAAACTTTGCCTTTGCCAACAAACCATTCTGTTTCATTAGATTGTGGTATAGCCTATTTAGAACTGTGTTGATTTTGCCTTCTTATATTAAGTCAAATTTCTAATTGTAGAGTATATGCTCTAAAAGGTTGAATTAGGAAAAACTAATTTCATAAATTAACAAGCTGAAACTTGTGAAGATTTGCTTTTTCCTGAAAATTCCTTAGAGATAAAAAGGATAAGAAAAATTTTCAAGCTAGTATAATTATATTTTACTATAAAAATCCCATTATCTCTTATAGCTTAGAATCATTGGTTAAAAAATGATTTACAACTACTTAGTTTATGAAATTCCCCAATCTCATGTTTACTAGTACTTATTGTCTCATAGTTACACAAACATTGTGATCCTTTTTCACTGTCATGGATCCTGTAATTTTCTCTAATCCAAACTTAAGTTACTGTCTTTGTCTCTTAGTGTTATGCTTTACTCAGAGGCATTTTGTCCTTAATTTTTCTTCCTTCTTGAAATTGCCCTTTAAGATTATTTTCTTTGCCAAGTTCAAGAACATTCTTGTATTTCTGTTTTTAAAATATCAACAGCCAACTTTTTTGTCATCATCCTTAGGCTTCTTAACAAGTGTTCATACAGGTTGAGCAGGCCTAACTTGAAAATCCAAAATCTAAAATGGCCCTACAGCCTAAAACATTTTGAGTTTTGGTGATATGAAGCCAAAAGTGGAAAACTCCACACCTGACCTCATGAGAAGTCACAGTCAAAACACAGATACACTAAAAATATTACATAAAATTACCACCAAGCTATGTGTTTACTTATGGAACAAACAAATTTTGTGTTTAGCCTTGGATCCCATCCCCATGGGATCTCATTATATATATACACATATTCCAAAAATCTGAAAAAAATCCAAAATCGGAAACATTTCTTCTTCCAAGCAATTCAGTTTAATAAAGGATACTTAACCTCTATTTCTTTTTTGTTGCCCTTTCATCTGAGGAAAAAGAATACCCAAAGGAAAGTCACGACTTTTTTGTCTTGTTTTTCTGACTGCCAAAGTGATGTAAGTCCATTTTAGAAAAATTGGAGTGTGTAGTGAAAGTGTTAGGAAACAAGCAAGAAAATCATTCCTAATCTCTATAGAGGGAACTATAAAGATTTTGGTCTGTTCTCCTGCGTTCTTTTTTACCTTTGTTTTTTTTTTTTCCACTAGGTGGTGGAGAATATATAATTTTGTATCTTTTAAAATTTGCTATTCATATTACATAACTCATTTCCCTTGTTAAAAATTGTTTTCTAGGGACTTTCAATGTCTGCATAAGATTCTAGTGTCTGATTGCACCATAATTTATCTCACAAATCCCTTAGTATAAGCAACTTATAATTTTCATTTTTAAAAATATTTTTCTACCACATTTTAGTCATCATGGCTTACCATTTTTATGAAATACAGTCTCTGACGGGTTGTCATTGGATTAATAAGTTTGATCAATTATGTTCTTGATGAAGATTCTGGAAAGAAACATATTTAAGTTTCTTTATAGGAAAGTGGTGCCAGTTAATATTCAATCTAAAAGTTTATGATAGTGTCCATTTTATTGCTGTCTGGCTAGCGCTAGTAACTTAGAAGCTAAAGAAGTTTTTAAAAAGTACTTATACTTTTTTATTTTAAATAAAAGTAATATAAGAAATGCAGTTTTTCTGTGTTCTATACTGGTTACACAATAGAATGATGACAAATAAAATGTTTATAAGAATAGTGAATAGTGATGATAATGGTAAAAAGTAGCAGATAATATTTAATCAGGCACTCACGGCAAGACCTTTTCTAAGTAATTTACATACATACTCAATCCTCATTCATGGATTCCATGTTTGAGAATTTGTCTACTTGCTAAAAAAATTTCTTTGTAATTTCAAAATCAATGTTCTCAGTACTTTGATAGTCATTTGTGGGGACATGGAGAACATTAAAAAATTTGAGTTCCTTAATGTTCACATTCCCACCTAAGGTTTCATTAGCAAGGTAGTGTTCTGCCTTCTTTCACTCTCATGCTGTAAACAGCTGTCCTTTTCATGCTCTGTTTAGCACCATATTTTTTTTTTTTGCATTTTTGTGCCTTTTGTTTGGTTTTTTACTATTTAAAATGGCCCCCAGGCATATTGCTGAACGGATGCATGGTGTTCCTAGGTACAAGAAGGCCGTGATGTATCTTAGGGAGATACTATGTGTTAGATAATCTTTGTTCAGGTGTTGTTGGCCATGAATTCAGTGTTAAAGAATCACCACTATACATTATATGAGGTGTCTTTAGACAAAAACACACATAAAACAAGGCTATATATTAATCAGTTAACAAAATATGACAGGATCCTCCACAGGAATCTAACCCTGTATTCCCCTAGGAGCAAGGGCAAACACTAATTCAGTGTTTGTGGTGACTTTTTAGCACATAGCCACCCAGAATAATGATAATTGGCTGTATTTTTAACTCCTTTAATCATTACCAGTAGTACGAAACAGGCATTATTGTTCTTGCTGTTTTACAGGTCAAAAAATTGAGGCACTATATGACTAATTTATTGAAGTTCACATAACTATTATAGTAAAATCAGAAGTTGAAACTGAACAGTTTGGTTTCCTAAGCTCTCTTGTTAAACATTGACTTTACTAAGGCTTCAGATGTTTTATGAGAAGCAATTAAGCTGGGAATTTAGCCATAATTAACCCATTACAACACAACGTCCTATTTATATGTAATAATTCATTCATTCCCCCACGTCTGTCAACATGTTGAGCTGTGGCGACTTGCATGTTACTGTGATGCAGAAAGCTATGCCACAGGTATTTCAGATACTGGCTGGGCCACACATGCTAGACAGGTTTCAACTGAGCTTCTAGACTAAAATAGATTAAGGAGAAGGACTTGGCAGCCTACTCCTGAAATAATTAGCCATTGAAAATCCTATGAATAGTAGAGAAAATTGTCAAATATAATGTTGGAAAATGAGTCTCCAGGCTTGAAGGCATTCAAGAGACAACTGGGGAAGAGTTGCCCCTTCAGAGTAGGGTTGACCTTAATGACAAGAATGGAGTAAAGCCCCTGGGACCTCCTTTTGCTGATGTAGCATGACTCAGAATAAGAAGAAACATAGTGGCTGAAGCATGGGGCTCAGATATAAAAAGATCATGTGCATGGCACAGTGTTGGGTAGTATTTCATTTTGTTGTACTTGAGATCGCTGTAAGTCAGATCTGACCTGACGGGACCCAACAATAACTTACTTCTTATAAAGAAATGTTCATAATACGGTAGTTTCTGTTAGACTAAACATAAAAGCAAGCAGCTGGCAGGAGGAAATGTTGAGAGATAGTGTGATAACATGCTCTTGTATGAGAGTCTGATATACATTTTGAGAAATAATGGGTGAATTCATTGGTGTCCTGTAAATAGGACAGTGCATGTTAATGAGTTAAAGATGCAATCTTTGAAGAGTTGAGTGGCTTGTGGTGTAGAAGAAGAGTTAGACTTCTTTGTATTTCCACTAAGTATAATTACTATGACCAAGAGAAGTAAAGAAACATTTCAGTCCAGTATAAAAGCTGTTCAAAGGGTGGACCTTTGTGAGAGTTAATGAATGTTTTCAGACTGAAAATATTAACCAGAGGTTTAAATGACAGTGTTGTCAATGTGTTAGGGAACCTGAGAATACTTTGACCTGTTCAATATAAAGTCAGCCCTAAGATCTCCTCCACTGTGAATGTTATGATTTTTTTTTTTTTTTTTAAACAGATTCTCACTGTTTTGCCCAGATTGTCTTCAACTTCCTGGGAACAAACGATCCTCCTGTCTCTTCCTTTCAAGTAGCTGGGATTACAGATGCATGCCGCTGTGCCTCATTTGGCTTCTATTTTTTAGTGGCCATTTCCCCACGCTGTCATAATTGGTTTTAATTATAGTTTGTATTGGGAGAAGGACGTGGCAATCCACTCCCAAGGCAATCCCGAAACAGGCATTGAAAACCCTATGAGGGTCACTATGAGTCGGATATGACTCGACGGCACCTGACAACAACAACAACAGTTTGTATGCCATTGTTACTCCTGGTCAGCTCCTCAACCCCCCTGTAAAGCTGAAACAGCAAATGAAAATCACTAGTCATTTAGGACTCTTTCAAATTCTGTTTCTTTGTATTTTGGATCACCCATATTTGCTTGTGCCTTCTTTTAAGGTGCTGTGTTTTCTCTCTCTCTCTCTCTCTCTCTCTCTCTCTCTCTCTCTCTCTCTTCCTTTCTTACTAGTAGCTCTGGCTACTGTGACTTGTTTTTATCCATGTCTTAATAACATATCTCTTCTATTACCCTTTCATCAAGCTATGTTAGCCTACTTTATAATAAATTGAGTTGCCCCTTATAGTTTGTATTTTTATAGTGCTTTTAACTTTTTCAAGTCTCCTCTGTCTTGCTTATATAACTTGGGTAAACCTAACCATTCTGTTCTACCAGATAGACATCATATTTTTAAGCAGATGTTAGGTGTCCTTGAGTTGGGTCCGACTTACAGCAACCCTCACAGGATTTTTTTTCAATGGCTAATTGTTCCAGGATTGCTTTGGAAGTGGATTGCCACGTCCTTCTCCCATTTTTGGGGTGCTGGTGATTGAATCCAGGTCCTCAGAGAGTGCAGAGCATCTATCAACTGAGCTAAACCACAACCCATTCCTTAAGCAGAAGAGGAAGCTTAATGAACATACCCTCTACATCATTTTCTCATCTCAATTAGTCCTATACTACCCAGTTCTTCTACCTTAAACTATACTAATGCGTTTTTATTTCTGAAGTTATCTCTCTTACCTGGATGTTATATTGTGTTAAACCTCTTAAAATATTCTGCTTATAATTATTCTTCAAAATTTTTAAATTTCCCATATTAGTAAAGAATTTGAGCCGTGAGTGAGGTATGAGGTTCTCACCCAGATCACACCACTTCTTCATGCATTTATAGTAAAAAAAAAAAAAAAAAAAAAAAAAAAAAAAAAAAAAAAAAAAAAAAGAAAGAAAATAACTTTTTACCCCATCTTGGGCAGAAGAGTAAAAGAAAAAATTTGTCTTAGAATAGTTACATCTCAGTAAAAGAACACCATAATTCCATTATCTCATTGTTTGATATCATTGTTTCCTGTTACATAATACCTGTTGTTGTTGTTGTTGTTAGGTGCCGTCGAGTCAGTATCCGACTCATAGCGACCCTCTGTACAACAGGGGAAACACTATTGTCAGTGCTTCTCTCCTGTTCATAGGGTTTTCAATGGCAGATTGATTTTTGGGAGGGGATTGCCAGGTCCTTCTCCCAAGCCTACAGCTTTTGGTGTTCCCAGGCGGTCTCCCATCCAGGTACTAACCAGGCCCGACCCTGCTTAGCTTCCGAGATCTGACAGAATCGGATGCCACAGGGCCATGGCTGCAGGCCATATAATACCTATTAAACTATTTTAATGTGTTTGTATTTTATTCTCCAAATTCCCAATTCCTTACTATATATTTATATAATCATTCTTTTATTATTAACCTAGAATATTGTTTTACTGATAATTAAGTGCTTTAATTTTGAAACTGAGAAAATAATCTAATTTTTGTAAAAGTACCTTTACTATGAATTCCTAATAGCGTTTAATGAAGAGAATCACTACTGAGAAGTAAATTTCCTATTTCCTCTTCATCCCTATGAGCCTAGCATAAATACAGTGGGCACTAAAAAACTGTGTATACATTTTAAAAAAGGAAAAATACTGTATTAAAATTGTAATATTCTATATTGATAACAAAAGGTGAATACAAGTCACATTTGACTTCTGCAACTACAGGAAGTGCTTAAAGTGGTTACCATAGCAGAAGAAGCAGGACTTGCTGATGACTTCTAGATCTGCCCTTGCCCACATCACACACAGTACCATGCGAATCCAACTTACCGCAAATGTGTGCAGTTGCTAGGCATGTTGCATACTCACCTCCATTGTCCTACTTCCACAGCATTCTCAAATTTCAGATACCACTTCAAAAGGGCCTTGTGCTCCTCAAAGACAAGTGTTGCCACCATTTTCTTTGTCCTGAGAGTCACATGGGATCCCTAGTATTCATTTGATTAATGCTCTCTTGTGAACAAATGTTGTATTACACATTGCTACCATAAATCATCTTTGAAAATACATAGATAACAACTCTTAAAATGTGTGTACATTTTTGGCACCCCTAGTATATAGTTTGTGCTCACAATTTAGCACAGTTTTAGTACTTACAAGAACAATAAGAATATGGGCAATGAGTTCTTCTTAGTGTATATGAAGTAACAACAGTAATGCATGTGGAAAAGACAACAGTTTATAGGTTTTTAACGTGAGCTGCGGTGTCAGTTTAAACTCTGATTTGCATACGTTGAACCAACTTTGTTTCCTGGAACTTTGTTTTATTCATTTTTGTATCTTCATAGAATGATATAATTTGGCAAATAATTGACACTTAATAAATATTTGTTTAATGTATAAGAGGTAAAAAGATATGGTGTTAAAAGAACTGTTAAAGATTTTAAGTTCTTAAAAGTAGCCAGTAATACAAACCTGTCTAGTTAATCTAGTTTAGGAAATGACTATTCAGTGAAGTACTGCTTATAAATCATATGAATACATAAAGCAGGTAGTGTGTATATATAAATGGTATGAAAATCTATAAATCAAAGCCATAGTACATATGAGTAGGTTCTTAGTAAAATTAATCTGTGCAGTTACTGTATTAATATATGCAAATTGGAAGTTAAAAGTGGCAAACCATATACACAGACAATGTCTTAAGATAGGAAATCAAACATGTTGTAGTTCTGTAAAGGTTAAAGAAGAAAGTCAATGCAGTTAGGATGCAAAGCAGAGAGGTCAGCTATTTTATCTAATTGAGGATGGTGGTGTACATGTCTAGGACCCCCAAAAAGAACCTTACCAGTAGTCATACAGTATCAGATGACATGTCCAAGCATGACACTTGATAGTTTATCTGCCTGTTTCAGGGCCAGGCTTATATAAATGTGCCTGTAGCAGAACAGGAAACAACCTTATGTGGACATATTCTCAGATACATTGCATTCAGACTAAATGTACTTCATTAATCTCGGACTTGTACAGTTTATAATATGCTAGAGGACAGCACATACATACTTCAGAGGGATAAACAGATTTCTCATTCATTATTCTCAATATACTCAAGTTAATATGGCTTTGGAAAAGAATACTTCTGAATTTCAGAAATATAGTGTGGGAAAAGATTAACTACCTAGACATTTCTGAGGGTCATAGTAATAGGCTCTTAAATCACCTGTAGATATTATCTAATCCTAGAAATTTCTTATGATGGAAATTGCACAAGAAACTCTGTAAAGTACCACATAAGGTAAATGAACCTTAGATCACTAACATTCACAGGTAGGTAATGGAATAGATTTTAAGTTTTTTATAACTTCATATTTGGAATACTTTTGTATGTTTCAGTAGTTGCTTAAAAATGTTGAAAAATGGTTATTTGGGACATGAAAATTAGGAATGTTCAAATCTTACTGCAAGACAGAAAAGGCATTATGTTATGTATTTCTTTAGAACATAACATAGTTATGGTCTCGAAAAGAGGCTGTAGGAAGTTTATGTGCCAAACTAGCCCAAATCCAAGTAGAACACAGCCAATAACTTTCTCATCTGTCTTTCTCACCTCCAAAATTAACCTCAGTCAGTGCTATGACCTGAGTTTTCTGATTACTTGGGATGAGTTTTATTTATTTTTGTGTCATCTATACTTACCATGGTAATTGGCACAACATATAGTACATGTTCAATAAATGTTTGTTGTTGGTGTTTTGTTTGTAAGCTAAACTCAACATGTTCACATTCTTTTATAATTGTCAGAAAAAGACAGAAATAGAGAAGATTAAAACAAATAACTGTGCTATTAATTTTTTCCTAACCTATCCATTTTACTCTTTAATACTTATTCAGAGATTTTTAGACGTAGCTTTTGGCTGTATTTTTGAAAATTCACACTTTTCATTCTTTTTTGAAATTGCTACTAAATTGGTTTCATTTGACTTCAGTACTGATTAAAGAAGGTTCTCATTATGTTTGATAGAGTTCTGAAATCCTGGAACCTAGTGAGATTCTTTTATAAGTATAGTTTAATAATTATTTCTATAAGTACAGTAGATCAAATAAATATAAACTTTCTTGTCAAGACTTGGAGTAGCATTATAGATTTTACTTCTATCTAAAATAGAAAAGAAAAACCAGGCACAGTGGCACATGTCTGTAATCCCAGCAACTCGAGAGGTGGAGGCAGGAAGATCACAAGTTCAAGACCAGAGACAGTCTGCATAATTTAGTGAGACCCTGTCTTAAAAAGTGAAAAAAAAATGGGCTGAGGGTACAGCTCAGTGGTACAACGCTTGCAAAGCATGCAAGCTCGAGCCCTGGGTTCAACCCCCAGTACCACACAAAAAAAAAGAAAAAAAAAAAAAAACAAAGAATATAGCAGGGCATGGTGGTACATGCTTGTAATCCCAGTGACTCAGAAAAAGGAGGAAGGAGGATCATGAGTTCAAGGCCAGAGGCAGCCTGCGTAACTTGTTGTTAGGTTTTGTCGAGTTGGGTCCAATTCATAGTGACTCTATGTACAATAAAACAAAACACTTAGACTTTATCTCAAAATAAAAGTAAAAAATGGAGTGAAAGTGCAGCCCAGAGGTAGAGCATGCATAGGCCCTGAGTTCAATTCCCCAGTAATTAAATAGTAAAAAATGTGCTAAAGGTTGTTGTTGTTGTTAGATGCCGTTGAGTTGAGTCCGACTCATAGCAACCCTATGTACAGCAGATCGAAACACCCGCCGATTCTGTGCCAGGCAAACGATCTTATTTATGTTTAAGCCCATTGTTGCAGCCACTGTGTCAGTCCATCTGGTGGAGGGCTTTCCTCTTTTGCGTTGACCTGCCTCTCTTCCAAACATGATATCCTTCTCGAGGGATTGTTCTCTCCTGACTACATGTCCGAAATATGTAAGACGCAGTTTGGCCATTCTTGCTTCCAAGGAGCACTCTGGTTGTACTTCTTCTAGGACAGATTTGTTGGTTCTTTTGGCAGTCCATGGTATATTCAGTAGACGTCTCCAGCACCACAATTCAAAAGCATCAATTCTTTTTCTGTCTCTCTTGTTCAATGTCCAGCTTTCACAACCATATGATGCGACTGAAAATACCATGGCATGAGTCAGACGCAC
>VMDO01036294.1:0-15278 GCA_007922755.1 Pedetes capensis
TACCTGGATGGGAGACCGCCTGGGAACACCAGAAGCTGTAGGCTGGGAGAAGGACCTGGCAACCCCCTCCCAAAAATCAATCTGCCATTGAAAACCCTATGAACAGCAGAGAAGCACTGACAATAGTGTTTCCCCTGTTGTACAGAGGGTCGCTATGAGTCGGATACCGACTCGACGGCACCTAACAACAACAACAACACATAAACAGAGACACTGAAGAACAGGCAAGCCTGACCTGGTGTAAGAGGCCCTGTTTTCTTTCCTCACTGAGCTAATTTGAAATGTAGTGGTCTCAGTTAAATGTGTGTAATGTGTCCACATGTATTTCTTGGTTTAATATAGAGGAAAGAATCTAAAGACATTGGTAAATATAATTCATCCCTCTGGTAACATCTCTAACAGGACTCAGAGCAGGTTTCTCCACCATGACATTGGGAAATAATTCACGAGGGAACTACAGAATCAAATATATGATTTAATTGGACTGGATATGAATGTAAGAGACATAGTCAGTGATATGAGCTCAGTAATTTCATTGGACCTGAGGGAACCTTGGATAATAAAGACCAAATGTCAGTTCTAGGTGGGAATAGGTAATACAAAAGGTCACTGGTCAGAAGAGGTTATCAAAGTGGCTTGTTGATGTTAGGTGCTGTCGAGTTAGATCCGACTCATAGTGACCTTTACAGAGTTTTAAATGGCTGATTGTTTCAGGATTGTTTTCAAAAGTGGGTTGCCACATCCTTCTCCTATTTTTGTAGTGGTGGGGATCAAACCTTGGTCCTCAGAGAGGGGAGAGCAAGTGTTCTACCAACTGAACTAAACCCCAGCCCTTCAAATTGGCTTAGTTTTCTGAAAAAGGCTAATGCCATTTTCAAAAATTTATTGCACAGCAAAGGAAATAATAGAATGAAGAGAGAGTGCACAGAAGGGGAGAGAAATCTTTGCTTCCTACACATCTGATAGAGGATTCATATATAGGATATATGAAGAACTCTACCTGCAGCCATAGCACTGTGGTATCTGATCCCATCAGATCTCAGAAGCTGAGCAGGGTCAGGCCTGATTAGTACTTGGATGGAAGACTGCCTGGCAATACCAGGTACTGTTGGCTTGGTAGAAGGGCTTGGTAACCCACACTCAAAAAGGAATCAGCCATTGAAAACCCTATGAATAGTAGAGAAGCACAGATAATAGTGTTTCACTTGTTGTATGTAGATTGCTATGAGTAGGACATCAACTTAATGGTACCTAACAACAACAACAACAACATAACTAAATAACTAACTAAATAAATAAAGAAATCAAGAAATCAAGAAATTAAACACCAAAGTAGCAAATTATCCAATAAATAGGTGGACAATGGAACTAAACAGACAGTTCTCAGGAGAAGAAACATAAATGGCCAATAAACATATGGAAAAAGTTCAATATCATTAGTCATCAGGGAAATACAAATCAAAACTATATTGAGATCCATCTCATTTTAGTCAGAATAGCTAGCATCAACAAAACAAACAACAAATGCTGATGAGGATGTGGGGGAAAAGAAACCATATTACTACTGCTGGAGGGATTATAAATTAGTGTAGCCATTATGAAAATCAGTATGATGATTCTTCAGAAAACTAAAAATAGAACTACCATATAATACAGCTATGCCCCTTTTAGACATATACTCAAAGGAAGACAAGTCATCATACCACAGGGACACCTGCACTTTCAGGTTTACTGTAGCTCTCTTTACTGTAGCAAAGATATGGAATCAGTGCAGAAGCTTATCAACAGATAATTGGATTTAAAAATGTGGTGTACACACACACACACACACACACACACACAAAATAGAATACTATTCAGCAGAAAAGAAGAAAGAAATTATGTCATTGGCAGCAAAATGGGTAGAACTAGAAATCATCATTTTAAGCCAAGTAACCCAGACCAAAAAAGAAACACTGCATGTTCTCCCTTACATGTGGGAGCTAGAGCTACCTTATTGTTGTAGAGCTACCTTAAAGAATAAGAATTATTTATATATTCATATATATATATAATTAGATATACTGAGGATAGGAAATATAAGGGGGGAGACAAGTGGGAGGGGGAAGGGTATGGGAAAATCGGGAAGAGGAGAATGAGCAATATATGGGAGCAAAAGAGGGCGAGAACTAGTGCAATGTACAGGCTGCAATTCTACAAAAATATCATCAGAAATCTCACTACAGTGTATGCAATTTAAAAATCATATTATGCTTCATAAATATGCATAATTATATGTACACATTAAAATAAAAATAAATGTTTTGATAAAATGTTACAGGAGATGGAAACCTCAACAATCCTGATTTGATAATCATGCATTATATATAAGAAATGAATTTTCATTCTGCACCCCATTAATATATACAATCAAAATACTTAATTTTTAAAAAAGAAAATTGCTAATGGATGAATTTTCCAAGACCAAAATAAATTGGCAGGCTGCTTAGTTCCTACTTGATCTGTGTAACCCAAAATGTCTCTGGGGTGACCAGAGCACTTACCCAAGTTCACACGTGGCTTGATTTTTTTTAAAAATGGCAAATAGAGAAATTTCCAATGACCATATACACATGTTCCTGAAAATCATACTACTTGAAATTAGTCCAAATAGATTTTGTGAAGTTTGTTTTTTTCAGTCTTTAAGAAAAGATCATCTCAAGACCTGGTAAAATAATCACAGAGTTGCTTTCCTGGTCACACCTATGGTGAGGTAAATTCAGGACAGTATCTAACACATCTGACAGTATCTAACTTCTTCTGACCTCAATGAGATCAGTGCCATGCCAGGTTCTGGAGACTTTTAGTTATCTTAAAGCGTCTGATGGGAGAAGGACCTGGCAACCCCCTCCCAAAAATCAATCTGCCATTGAAAACCCTATGAACAGCAGAGAAGCACTGACAATAGTGTTTCCCCTGCTGCACAGAGGGTGGCTATGAGTCAGATACCGACTCGATGGCACCTAACAACAACAACAACAACAACAAAGCGTCTGAGGGTTTCTCTGGTCACACTTTCTATTTATTATAAGTCATCTTTAGGGAAGATAAGAAGAAAATTAAAGTATAAATACTTCCGAATATATTAGAGAATCTTTCCTCAAAGGAACATAGTCTCACTTTAATTTGAGGAGCTCTAGATTTATGAACTAACTCAGGTCTGAACACTGGATAAAGGGCCATTATTTTCTATCATACAAATTAAATTAAGTGTGCAGGTCACCCAACACAGCTTTGGGGTTATTCAGTTGAGGTAGGACCTAAATGAGCTGCCCATTTATTTTGGTTTATGAATCTTCATGGATAGGAGAATTTCTAAATCTCCTGATTTTTTTCTCTTTCTGCTAAAGGCAATTTTCTTCTGACATGGAATGGTTGATCTAACATTAATAATTCTATACAATTGCTGAAGGAATTTTATAAAACATCCTGCTTTTTTGTGTAAATTGAAGGTTGGGGATTGAGGTTAATTGTGTTTTAGGGTTCTTGAGTAAAGTTGCAAATGTGGTTTTGGATGTTCTTTAAAGGACTTTTGGGGAATAAAAGATGTACTGGAGGACTGAAATGCCTAAATAACAGGCTGTGTTTTGAAGGGAGAAGAGGATCAGTTTGTTTTTCAACTACTTATGAATATTACATGGAAAATGTCACCAAGTTTACATAAAGGAGTATTAAAAAGATAGTGTAACAGCACAACTAAAAAAATTCATGACCATAGGACAACCCAATATGCATTCACTAACCCCCCCCAAAGAAACCCTGAAAATAAACAAAAAGTGAGTCATAATTCTCTTCTGCTACTAGTCTACTACATGGGCTAAATCAAGCATGTATGACATATATGCACATTAGTAGGACAATTGACAAGTTCTCTATTGGAATCAATAAAAAATGAAATAGTTACATAACTAATTACTTAGATGAGCAATGGTTGTAATTTCATAAATTCTGCTAAATGGATTAATGAAAATATTGAAGAAAGCTTTCAGCGGTCTGACACGGCTCTATACTGGGCAATTTTGATTATGGTTTAGATTAAGATATAAAATGTTGTTGTATGAGAACTTGAGATACTTGTTGCAAAAAAATAAAAGTGGTATGTATGTTTACTTTGTACAATTTAACTGCAGCAAAAGAGGCTACCAAAATTTGAATAGATGTTGGAGAAAATTCTGATTACCCAAATCTACATTTTAAAAGAGCTCTACATTTTAAAAGAGATTAGACAAACTAAAGGAATTTCTGAAGAGGGAAATTGCAATTCAAACCACACCATTTGAACACTATTTCAAAAAAATTAAAGAACTCTTAAAATAGAAGATTCTAGGAGGTGGAACTCTGTGTGTGTGTGTGTGTGTGTGTGTGTGTGTGTGTGTGTGTGTGTGTACGTGTGTGATGGTGAATTTCAAATATCTAAAGCCTGACATTTATAAAAGAGATAGGACTTAACTCATCATTGGTCCATTTGAAAAATAGAAGCTGAGAGAAAAAGTGTCAGGGAGATAGAACGAGGCCCTATAGAAGGAAACTACTTATAGTTAGTTTTCCATCTCAGGGAAGTGGAGTCTTCAGATATATTGAGTCATCTCATTGGGGTCGGGGAGGAGCAAAATTAGGGATTTCAAGCATCAGATGTGTGATTGGCAGGAATGACCTTTGGGGTTCCTGCCAAACCTGAATATGATGACTTTATGACTATCAAATTATCATAAAACTTCACCTCCACTATTTATTCATTCTGCCCTCTGTTCCTGCTGTCACTTTTTCCTTTCTATTTTATTTTCAGGAAGACTTCTCAGACATCTGTTTAGATTCATTTATTCTAGACATTCAAATTTAAGATTTGACCTCTCAGTCAGTGGTTACCAGTCTCTAGGAACACTAAATTATTTCATTTCTGATATGATGTCATCTTGTATAGACCAAGATACAACCAAGGAACTTCATTTTCATAGACTCATTGCCTTTAAAAAGTGCATTTTAGCTGATATGGTGGTGAATACCTGTAATCCCAGAGACTCAGGAGGCAGGGGCAGGAGGATCACAGGTTCAAGGCCAGAGGCAGCCTGGATAATTTAGTGAGACTCTGTCTCATTTTAAAAAATAAAACTAAAAAGGGCCTGGGGTACAGCTCAGTGGCAGAGTGCTTGCAGAGCTTACATGAGCCCCTGGGTTCAACCCCTCAGTACTGAAAAAAAAAGTGCATTCCTGTGTGTCTTGGTTGAAAAAAAATATTATAGAAATAGAAGGGATTTCAAGAAATAAAATCATACCTCTTGTCCATATCCAGATGCCCATGCCAAATTGTCCTGATGGTGGACTTCTGAATTTTTCCTGAGAAGAAATCTATATTTTCTCCAAATATCACTTCTAAATATCACATATGATATTTAAATTTCAGGCTAGCAATGGCATTAGGGTCCAACTAATATGATTCCTACTTTTTATAAGAAAGAAAAAGTCCAAGTACACAGCATCTTCAGAACAAACCTCTCAGAAAGCATTCTCATTTGTTACATGAAGTTACACCAAATAGAACTGGAATTAAGGCAGAGATGTCTGTGCATCCAATTTGGGCAATAGGAGCAGGGTACCAACATGTGGTACATGTACTTATTTCTAGTTCAGGTAAAGTCCTCCAAATCAGTAGTTCCGAAAAGCCTGCCTATAGATTATCTTTGTTAGAATCATCAAGCAAGCTTATCAAAAGCACAGATACGTGAATCTCTTTGAAGGAAGTTAGTTGCTTTAGATATGTGATTCAAACTGGGAATCTGTTTTCCTACCTTTTCACACCATTATTCACCCTACTATAAAGGAGACATTCCAACTGTGCTTTACTGTTTCACACCTTTCTTGCAGCATTGCTACGATAGATTAGAATTTTCAGTTACATACTAGAGTTCCTTCAGTAATTCTTATTTAAAACTTAAAATTCCTTGTCACATTATCAATATCAATTTAGATTTCTTATACATAACTTAGTCCTCATTCTTACCTTTAGACTTTTGTTCTACATTGAACTTCCTATTCTGGATTAATTTTTTTTCCAGTATTGAGGGGTTGAACTCAGGGCCTCACAAATGCTAGGTAAGGTCTCCACCACTGAACTGCACCCTAACCTTTTATTTTTTATTTGGAGACTGAGCCTCACTAAGTTGCACAGGCTACCTCTGGCCACACACTTGAGATCCTCTTGGCTCAACTTCCTGAGTTGCTGGGATTACAGATGTGAGCCATGTTGCCAAAGATGAGTTAATTATATTTATTTATTTATATAAGCATTTTTCTCATACAGGGTACCACGTGGATGTTATCATCTGAATTCAAATCTGAGTGCACATCTTGTTAAGAATTCTAGTATTGAGCCAGGTGTGGTGGCGCACACCTGTAATCCCAGTGGCTCTGGAGGAGGAGGCAGGAGGATCGCAAGTTTGAGACCAGAGGCAGTCTGTGTAATTTAGTGAGACCCTGTCCAAAAAAAGTAAAAAAGTTGGGCTGGGGGTGCTGCTCAGTGGTCCAGCACTTGCAGAGCATGCAAGCGCATGGCTGTGGGCCCAACCCCCAGTACCACCAAAAAAAAAAAAAAAAAAGAAAGAATTCTGGTATCTTCATTTCTTCAATGTCACTCCCACCCCCAGTTGATTTTTATTTACAGCTAGGTTTGGGAAGCAGTTGAAAAATTTCCCGACCCAGAACATAGTTACAATATCAAGTGCTAACTTTCCTACTTAAGAATAATTACCTAGTCTCCCCTTTCTCTCTGGCAGTGCTGTCAGTAGTCTATTAAATGCTGAAGGTTTAAGTCCAGTGAACATCAATACCTTTCTTTAGACACATGTTGAATGTTGCTTGGACTGCAAATTATTTCTGACAATTTGTTAATCTTGTCTCTGTAACTATACAGTGAAATGCTTGAAAACAAAGACTGTACCCTCCCACTATGATCAGTAATACAGCTTCTTAACAGTGTGGATTCCTTGAAGTTTAGACAGTTGATGTGGTAGCACCTTGATTATATCCCTTCTGCTTATCTCATGGCCTGCCTTCTCCCAGAAAGTGGCCAGTTAGAAGAATCCAGTTTTTCTAGCCTCTTATTCTTATCTGTAAGGTAGTATTTATACCAAGGGTTGGATTGAGCATTTTATTCTTGATGACCACATATATGCCTATCCAATGGTCACGGTTAAGGAGAGTTGGAAGGAAGATGCTTCTGAACTCAGGTTGAAAATGTTAGTGAAAAGAGTAGTAGAGGCTAGGATTGAACTGATGAATGTATGATATTGGGCTTAGTTTCAGCAAACTGGATTCTCCTCTTTCTTTTGCTGTTGTTGTTAGGTGCCCAACTCATAGTGACCCTAGGTACAACAGTTGAAACACTATTGTTAGTGCTTCTCTGCTATCCATGGAATTTTCAATGGCTGATTGGTTTTGGGGGTGGGTTGCCAGGTCCTTCTCCCAAGCCTATAGCACCTGGTGTTGCCAGGTGCCCTCCTATCCAATTATTAACCAGTCCCAAGCCTGCTTAGCTTCTGAGATTTAATGGGATTGGATGCCACAGTAGTATGGCTGCAGATCCCTCTTTCTTCTAGTATTCCCTTTTATCATTATGTAAATTTAGGTAATTATTTTAATGCCATATTTACATAAGGAATACATAAATATCATCCAAAAAAGATTCTAAATTTTATGGGCATGATGAAAGCCATTGTCATCTATCGTCAGTATAACAACTACTGCCAATGAGTACATATCATTCTTATCTCTAAGACATTGGGTATGTTGCTTAACCACTTTAAATTCAGGTTCCCATGGTATCCTTCCTGCCTTTCTGTTGCTATAATAAAATACTTGAACATGGAAAATTTATAAGGAACAGAAATTTATTTTGTCACAGCTCTGGACACTGGAAAGTCCTAGATAAAACATTTCGGATTTAGTGTCTGAGTAGAGCCTTCTTGCTGCATTGTCCAATGGAAAAAGGCAAAAGCATCAGAGAAAAGCTAGCCAAGTGCCATGGGAAGCTGGTTTTATAAGGCCCTTAAGCTCCTTTACAAGTAAAGGGCTTGCATGGCCTAATCATCTTTTTAAGGCCTTACCTCCCAATATTGTCACATCATCAATGTTTAAATCTTGTAAGGTGTATGTTCAAGCCATTACACATGGATAAAATGTAGATATTGTGTTTTTCCTCTTTGCCCTAGGTTTGTGAGAGATATAAAAGAGGTGATTAACATGTCCAAGTACTTTGGAAAGTCTGTGAAAATTTAAACATGTTATAATATAAATTGATATTAGTAATAATTATAAATGTGAAATAAAATAAAATATACAGAAAATAATAATAAATTTCAACTCTATTTGAAAAGTCTAGAGTATAAAGACATTACCATAAAAAATTTTGGAGTCCAATGTCAAAAGAAATATATGACTGTTCAAAAAAAGTTACTTAATGATTAATTATCTATTTAATTTCCCTTTTACTATAAAATCTTATTAATTCATTCAAATAATTTCCAGTTTCTGACCTTTGGAAGAGTACTAGTACTGGGCCTAGGAGTGAAATATACCTTTTACCTATGACATATATTAGTTTTCTAGTGCTATGCACTAGTCTGCTGGGGTTGCCAAAATAAAATAACATAGCTGGGGATGGAGCTCAGTGGTAAAGCCCTTGCCTGGCATGCTTATGGCCCTACATTTGATCTCTGGCATAAAAAATCAACAAAAATAAAACAAAGAAACAGAAAGGAGCAAATTAAAATACCACAAACTGGGTGTCTTAAAGAAAATTTATTTCTCATGGTAATAGAGGATAGAAAGATTAAGATCAAGGTGCTAGCAAAGCATATTTTATTCTGAGGACCCATTTTTTTTTTTTTTTGGTTTGCAGGTGACTGGTATCCTGCTGCATTTTCTCATAGCCTCCTTCTGTGTGGAGAGAGAGAGAGAGAGAGAGCGAGAGAGAGAGAGAGAGAGAGAGAGAACAACCTTTCTCATGCCTTTTAAGGGCACTAATCTCAGTTGTACCTGCAGATGTACCACTCTGGCATCCTTCCAAATCCTATCAGATTTGGAAGCTAAGCAGGGCTGGACCTGGTTAGTACTTGGATGAGAGACTGCCTGGGAATACCAGGTGCTGTAGACTTGGGAGAAGAACCTGGCAACCCACACCCAAACAAAAATCAGCCATTGAAAACCCTATGAATAGCAGAGAAGCATGACAATAGTGTTTTGCCTGTTGTACATAGAGTCACTATGAGTCGGACACTGACTCAACAGCACCTAATAACAACAACAACAATCTCAGCTGGTAGAAAGCTGCTCCTCCATCTCTGAGGACCTGAGTTCAATCCTCAGCACTGCAAAAACAGGAGAAGGACATGGAAATCCACTCGTGAAGCAATCCCAAAACATTCAGCCACAGAAAACCCTATGAGGGTCACTATGGGTTGGACTGATTAGATAGCACCTAACAAAAATTTTATGTGATCAGGGCTCCACTCTCATGACCTCATTTAACCTTAATAATGAATAGCTCTACCTCCAAATAAATGCACCTTGGGGGGTTAAGGCTTCAACATATAAATGTGGGGAAGGGGTACAAGCATTTAGTCCATAACTGGCTGTCATAATAAAATACTACAGCTGAGTGGCTTAAAAGTAGAAGACAATTTTCTCACAATTGTAGGGGATAGAAGTCTGAGATGAAGGTGCTGGCAGTGGTGGGATTCTTCTGTGGCCACTCTCCATAGTTTACAGATTGCCACCTGTTTTTTCACATGGACTTTTCTCTGTATGCATGTATTTCCGAATTGTCCCTTTTTATCAGAACACCAGTCATATTGGATTAGGACCAAACCTAATAAATTTAATCTTACTAAATTACCTCTTTAAGGACTGCATCTCCAAATACAGTTTTATTCTGAGGTACTGAGGGCTTGCAACTTCAACATATAAATTTTTAAGGAGTACAGTTCGAAACACTTAAAATTTGGAAAATACTTTTTATATTTATTTAAGCTGATGACTTTCTTTGATTAGCAAATATTCTATTGATACATTGCCAAAAAAAACAACCACCATTCATCCATTATTAAAGTAGATATCCAAAGGATAGTCATGTTCTGTGGGAGTCCATGGACCTGCTTGGTAAAGAGTGTATTGTTTTGTGTTCATCTAACAATCAGTATGTATAGACATCTTGGAATGAAATTTCAATAGATTGGTCAGTAATTCATATTAATCACTAATCCACACAACTCTCCCTCTTCAGTTAGCATACATCTGTAAATGTTTTAAATTCCATCCTCCATTTTCAACCAATAGGCTTTGCCAGACCTTGTGAGTTCATTCACTCAGACACAAGAACACCTGTCAGCATTCTGGCTTCTTTTGGAATGTAGAGATACCTGTAGTAGGCCTGTATTATTAGAACTGTGTTTTGACATTTTAAAGAAACATTGGAAGATTTCTACCTCTTTTTCTGTAGTTTGAAAATGAAAGATCCTGAGCAGTCTCTATCTTAAGTAGTCATACTTTGGCTAATATGCTCCCCATCCTCCATCATCAACTAGAGAAAATTTTGGTTGTATATTTTTAAAATAAGATATACTTCCTTTTCTAATTAACTAGAACGAATAAACAAAAATAGTCTCTTCAATTTTAGCTTTCACACAAGAGTTTTCTAGCCTGAGGAGAGACTTCACACACAAGGTCTCTGCTACTCACCTCTCGCCATCATTGCCCACAATTAAGGCTCATTAAGATTTTCCTCACTTCTGTTTTCCAAGGACAAAAATAATGCAGGCTATTTCCATTTGTTTTATTCTAATAGGGAAACCCATGAGGGTTCTATACTAAGAATTTCAGAATTTTCTTTTTAAATCATAGGACTGAGAAATAATGAGCTCGTAGTTTACATTTTCTTTATCTTTGTTGGAAGGTGTATAATTATTCTCCTGAAGTTTTTCATCCTTTTGGGCAATGTTCACTTACTGTGCTATGTGGGCTGGGTCTCTTCACTGCTTCTATTCTCCCATCAATATTGGGGTGAATGTGTTGCCACTTCTCAGAAATCTCCAAATCACCAAGCCTGTGTGTAGTAATCTGAGTGAGAGGGTGAGTTCAGGTGGATGTCTGTGTGCGTAAGTGTATTCATGAGTGTATATCCACACACCTTTAGTTCACTATGAACTAGATTTTCATCAGCCACCAGCTAAGGTTAAGGAACAGAATAAGTGCTGTAAGTCTTTCTCTCAGCTCTTCCACAACCCTAAGAAATCCTGTAATGATCTGATATCATAATTAACTCCATCTTCTCCCAGTTGAGAGGCAATAAAACCTTCCACATTATCCTATTTACTTTGATTAGAAGGTCTCACTAACCTTGGAAAGATGAAACTCAATGTATCATTGCCACCCTTAGGACTCCTTTTAAATATAAGCAACAAAGGTATGCAAACATACACTTATCGATAGCCACACACAGAAATGGCAGCACACATAGAATATGGACTCCTCTCCCAGGGAATTTCAGTTAAGTCACTCTATCATTATTTCTGTACTCATGAAACACTAATAACTCTACGTTGCTTATGGAAAGGATCTCCAACCCTTTTGCTAATTTCTATATCCCTGAATCATTGAAATCTCTCATATGTGTATTTAGAAGAGAACAGAGAATAGGACTGCTGAAAGTAGAGTTGTCCTTAAGGAGCAATTGTTGGTACCTTTTGTTTTGTCCCTGATTGTTCTAGCTTACAAGAAGTATATGTCGAAATTCTCAATATGGTTATGATTCAACGATGTTTTCTTTAAAACTTTATGAATCTTTCTTTTGTGTTATATAATTTGAAATTTATTGTTAGGCTTGCAGGTAACTTTTTATTCAGCTGTAATGATTTTCTTGATGCTTTTTACCTTAAAATTTCTTCATATTCTTTATGCCTTTATTTCTCTATACTATATTCTAGGTAAATTCCTTGGTTCTAACCTTCCTTCTTCCAACATGCTTTCCTTCTGATGTTTCCAAGGGATGTAAGGGTTTCTTTATTCATATTTAAAAGCATTCGAAGAAGTAAGTGTCCAATGATCTAGGAGTCCCAGTGGTCAGGGCTTCATCAGGCCACTCTGATGCAAGAGCACTGTCTCTTCAACCTCTGAGACAGGAGAACAGAGACATGACAGCAGAGATTCCTGTATGCCCACTGTCTCATCAGGAGATACAGTTTTCTGGCTATTCACAAACCCAAGGTAATTATGATTCAAGTGCCTCCCAGCACATGAGAGTTAGTACACTAGAAAAATCTGATTTGAGCCTCAGTATACAAACAAAACAAAACAAAATCCTCACCTTACCTAAGGTCAATGTGAGATATAAAAAGAGAAAGATAAGGCAGAAATTCAGAACAAACACCTACTGAAATAAAACTCTCATATGAGTCCAATAAAATGTAATTTAAAAAATGAAGTCCATAAATGTTCTAAGTACACCATAAAAGTATGCTTCCAGAGCTATACTATGATATTCAACTAAACAATTTATTATTCTAAATGACAGGATAATAATGGTTAAGGCCCAAATTAATGATTTAGATCATGGTCTTTAACCTCTGCTTACATACCAATGCCAACATACATAGACTACAGACTCCCTCACACCCCCAGATAATTTTTATTAAAGAACAGAGCCACAGAGTAGGAAGTAAGTGATGGGCAAACAAAGGAAGCTTCATCTGTGTTTATAGCTGCTACTCATCAGTCCAAATCCCCAAATCATCCCCACTCTGTCTTTGGAATAATTGTATCTCATGAAATCTATCTCTGGTGCCAAAAATGTTGGAGACTACTGATTTAGATGAGTACAAGGAATATACTAAAATTCAGAGAAACAATAGAAAACTATGAGATAACAAATAAAGAGAATTGAGTTACAATGTTAACTCATGGAAACTCCAGAAAGAGAAAAGCCAAGTTTGCGGGGATTGAGGAGAATATCATTAATTACAGAAATGATGAAAGAAAAGTTTCCTGAGCTGAGAAAATAATTAAGCCTTGTAGAGACCTACAAAGTGTCATTCGGGTGTAATCAGAAGAAGAAAACAAAAGGAAATAAAAGCTAAAACATTTAGACATATCTTATAAAATTATCAAGAATTCTAATGATGAGGAGAAAAGTGTACGTTTAGGACAAAAGAATATACTGCCTATGAAGAAAACTAAGTGTTATGTCATTACAGAGTCAATTAAAAAGTCAATTAACAGATTAAAAGGAAGATTTAATGAATAGAGAATTTGAAAATGGAAGGGGGAAAATGAGGAAATTACTCAGAATGTAGCATAGAGAAATAAAGACAAAGAATATGGTAGAAAATTTAAAGTAAAAAGCATAATAAAAACCACTAAATGAGAATAAAAGGAAAAAAATTCATGAAGCCTAATAATAAGTTTCAAATTATATACTATAGATAAAGCAAAGACTGATAAAATTTCAGAGAAAATGCTGTCACACTATAATGACATTGAAGATCTTAGCATATATTCAGATAAAGTATAACAATCAGGAAAGAACAAATACATTAAGGTATGCAAGGAATAAATCAAGTATGAATTGATGGATGTCATGACAAGATAAAATTCTCTATCACTCCATAGAGAGATACATATATATAAATATATAGGCATACCTACATACATATATTGTTGTTGTTGTTAGGTGCCATTGAGGTGAGTCCCACTATAGTGACCCTCATAGAGTTTTTAATGGTTGATTTTTGAGGTTTTGCTTTGGGAGTAGATTGCCACATCCTTCCTCCCACATGCTTATATTATACCTTTGGTATTTATTGTTAGGTACTACAAATGTATAAGTATGTGTATTTACATTTCAAGCACATTTATATTTCTAATACATATGCATTTATCTTCCAAAAATAAATAGTGGGAGACATCTCAATAAATACTGATAATCCCTAACATAGAACCTATATTTTCTGTGCCATGATAAATTAAAATTATGAGCCTATAACAAAAAGGAAGGCTAAAATTTCAATGAATTTGGAAATTAAATCACAATTCTAAACTAAATAAGTCAAAATAAAAATTTGTGATAAAAATTAAAACATGATCACCACTGATTTACAGAAAAACAAGGTTACATAGTACTACTTTGGGATTCATCTAAAATAGTGCCAGAATGATATTCATAACTTTAAAAAAATGAGAAGTTAATTGGAAGTCACTAGAAATCCAACAAAAAAACAACCCTAAATGGAACATACAGAGAGAAATTACAAAAATAAAGGGAGAAATATCTCAATTAGAATCTAAAGAGATAATTCAAAAAATTAATAAGACTAAGAGCTTGCTCTTTGAAAAGTTTAATAAAATAGACCCCCTCTGGCTAACCTCATCAAAAAGAAAAAGGAAAAATCTAACATAGTACGGATTATGAAAGACAATGGATCCATAACCACCGACTCCAACGAAATACACAAAATTGTCAGGGATTACTATGAGAGACTGTATTCCCAAAAATATGAAAATGCAGAGGAAATGGACAAATTTATTAACACGTATGACCTACCAAAACTATCCCCAGAAGACATAACTGACCTAAACAAGCCCATTACCTATACAGAAATAGAGAAAGTAATTAAAAGTCTCCCAACAAAGAAGAGCCCAGGTCCTGATGGATTCATGGCAGAATTCTACCAAACTTTTAAAGAAGATATAATACCTGTCTTCCTCAAATTATTCCAAAGAATAGAAAAGGAGGGAACACTCCCAAATACATTCTATGAAGCTACCATCACCCTGATACCTAAAGCAGGAAAAGATAGAGAATTATAGACCCATCTCCCTTATGAATCTAGATGCAAAAATATTCAATAAAATTCTGGCAAACAGAATACAGCAGCATATAAAAAAGATTATTTACCATGACCAAATGGGATTTATACCACAGATGCAAGGCTGGTTTAACATATGGAAATCAATTAATGTAATCCAATATATCAAGAAACTGACAAACAAAAACCACATGATCATCTCAATTGATGCTGAAAAGGCCTTCGATAAAGTGCAACACCTTTTCATGATAAAAACACTGGAAAAAATAGGTATAACGGGCAAATACCTTAATTTCATAAAAGCCGCTTATGACAAACCTACAGCCAACATTATATTAAATGGAGAAAAATTAAAACCATTTCCTCTTAGATCTGGAACAAGACAAG
>VMDO01036295.1:0-15281 GCA_007922755.1 Pedetes capensis
AGATGTCCTTTTGTTTTATATTTTTCATGCTTCAACACAATTATGCTCAGGGTGATATGAAAATACCCATAAGTAAGCCCTTCCTCCCCCAAAGGAAATGAAGAGAGGCAAATTCCATTTCTGTAAGTAGACAGAATAGTCTTTATTAGTAAGCCTGCAGACGTTATGCCAATACTTAGTCGATGGCATGCATTACGGCAGGCACTCTACTATGTTTCTGCGCCTCCAGCCTATTTTAAGAATTTTTTGTCTTGAGACAGTTGTTGTTGTTAGATGCCATTGAGTCATGTCTGACTCACAGTGACCCTCATAGGGTTTTCAATGGCTGATTATTTCTGGAGTGGACTGCCACATCCTTCTCCCATTTTTGTGGTGCTAAGGATCAAACCCAGGTCCTCAGAAAGTGTGGAGAAACACTCTACCAACTGAGTAAACCCCTGTCCTCTTGAGACAGCATCTTGATAAATTATGCAGTCTGCCTCTGGCTTTGAATGAATAATTCTCCTGCCTCTGCCTCTTGAGTCACACCGCTGAGCCCTGCTAAATTTTGTAAATATTTAGAATCTTCTTACTAGCTTAACGTTAGGGGTATACATACTATTCACAAATTGCAAGAGCACCAATTTCTTTGGTAGGGACTAGGGCTGTGCCCTAGTCAGCTGGAAGGAGAATAGCAGATGTACTTCCAGGTGGCCACAGGGTCCTGTGAGGTGGCTGGCACTCTGCAAGGAGACCTGGATGAAAAGAGAGAATCTGGCGTCTGCCCCTGGGCTTCCTGAATCACTTGACCTTCGCAGAGTCTCATATGTGAAGCGGGAATAATAGTCCCCATTACCTAAAGAAGTTGTGGTCTATCTTGCCAGAAAGATGTTTGATATGGCTATGAGCAGACTGAGAAGGCTGGTTTAATGGATTAGGTATAGCCATAGAGAGGAATGCCAAGTCAGAGCTGGACGAAGGTTAATTTATACAGTAGGCACAGGAAGAGATTAACAACGATAGCTAGTGATGACATGTAGCAGTTATAACAGTGGGCTTTAGCACAGGTCGCCATCCATAGGGGAAACATGGACCTTTAGGGCTTAGTACCGGCTGCAGTTTTGGGCATCCCTGGGGCTCTTAGGATGCATCCACATGCATAGTGCCACAGGAAAGTTGGTGAGCCTGGTGTCTGACTTTCCCTCTCAAATGGGGAAACTGAGACCTACAGAGAACAAATGATTCATCAAAAATCAGAACTGTATCTTGAACCTGACACTGTTGACTTTGTGACTATTGTGAGGATTGTGTTCTGAGCAGATAGGCATAAATATAGTTTAATAAGTTTTCATTGATTGAGATGGCAGTACTTAAGCCCAGGACATAGTCTGCATTTATTTATTTAACTTACTTACTGTGGTACTGAGGATTGAACCTAGTGCTTCATGTGTACTAGACAAGCACTATACCTTGAGCTATAGCTCCAATCCTCCTTTTAAAAATTTATTTTGTGATAGCCTCTTGCCAAGTTGCCCAGGCTGACCTCGAACTTGCCATCTAGCCCAGGCTGTCCTCCGCCTCCTGCTTGGTGGGATTACAGGCATGTGCCACCACACCAAGTTTGGAGTTATTTTTTTAAAGCCAGTTCCTGGACTCATCATATGGAGGCCATTTTCACCAAAATTGAGTGCCTCCCTCTATCTGATTCAGGCTTGATACGTACTAGTGATAGTGATTGTTATTGTTGGGTGCCATCAAGTTGGTGTCTGACTCAGAGCGAACCCATGTACAACAGGTGAAACACTACTGTTAGTGCATCTCTGCTATTCATAACCTTATGATTGTTTTGGGAATGGGTTGCTGGGTCCTTCTCCAAAGCCTATAATATCTGGTGTTCCCAGGTGGTCTGCCATCCAAGGACTAACCAGGCCCAACCCTGCTTAGCTTCTGAGATCTGATGGAATTGGATGCCACAGTAGGACTGCCGTAGGAAAGTAATAGTGGGAGGAATAGTAATTGAGTTCTGCAGTTCAGAACACAAATGACACTCAATTTCATTGCCCAGTTTCTGGGGATTGCCTAAGGGAGAATTGCCTCCAGTTCCCTTTGATAACATTTCCCCTCCTCTGTGCCCCTGCACAGCTGTTATTTTGTTCTTTTCTCACATGCTCCTGGTAGAGGCTCCTGTATAGCAGATACTATGTAAATAATTAATCAGGAGACAGGTTTGAAGTGTGGCAGGCAGAAGAGCCTGGTGCTTTGTGGGTCCAGGCAATGGGAAGAGATGGTTTCTGAGAAAGCTGTTGCTGTGGGCGAACAGGATGGCCCCTGCCACGTAGTCTCCATGCTGCTACTTAGATTTGCATCGTTACGGCTGCAAACCCTGTGGCACATGGTTATTTTTGTTTGTGTCTGACTGTGATCACGCTGGGCTCCAGCAGATGCTTCACAGTGTGTTGAATTTAACACTCCCACTTCCCCAGTGCCCTCTTTATTGATAAGTGGCACCACAGTGTGTCCTGCCATGACCCTATCTTACACCTGTATCTCCTCTGCTTGCAGGTCCTACTGACCCTCCCTTTGAAGTAGGCCCCCAGGAGGATCAGGTCTCCCCCCCGGGGGCAAGCCTCCACTGTGGCTCACCTGGGGCTCCAGCCCTCACTCCCCTCCCCAACCACACATTCTCCAGCCTACAGTAGGCCGGCACCCTTCGTGATTCATCAGATCCAGTGATACTACTCCTGCTTGAATCCTCAAGTGGCTTTTTAGTCCCACGTAGGTATTCCCTAACCTCATCTTGGGTAAAGGTGCTAAAGGATCAGGCCCAGGGACTTAGTCGCTGTCTGCCTGCAGTCTCTTCTCAAGTTCACCTGACACCCTGGCTTCCAGGCTGGCCTCATGCTTCCCAGACCACCCCAGCCTTCACTCTGCACTGCTACTCTCCTGCTGGAAGCTCTTTTCCCTGTGGCTTGCCCACTGCTACCCTCCTGCTGGAAGCTCTTTTCCCTGTGGCTTGCCCACTGCTACTCTCCTGCTGGAAGCTCTTTTCCCCGTGGCTTGCCTCCTTACTTTAGTCAACACTCTGCTCACACATCACCTCTCTGGAAGGCCCTTCAACCACCTCATCTAATGCTGAATTCCTTGCTCCCTCCCTCTCCTCTGACTATTTTCCTTTAATAAATCTGTCACACACACACACTCATTTGGTACGAGCTCTGTCTACACGGCAGGCTCGCTGGGTTTGGTTCACTGCTTCTACTACAGAAAATAAATTATTTGTGGGATTACATAAGAACTGTGTTTCCATGCTTATAAAATTCCTATTAAAACCAAAAGACTTGCTGCGTGTTAGAACTGAAGATGCCCTGGCCACATGCAAATGGCCAAAGCTTAGGTGTCTGCCTCATTGTTATTAGATTCAAATAGGTGACATTACCTCCTGCCCAACATGCATTTTATAAAATTTTATCTATAGATCTCAGGTGGAAGTCTTTGGGAAGGCTCTGGGGCAATTCAGTGCTGGTGCCAGGGATAGAAGGTCAGAGCCCCGGGTATATTGTTTTCAGACAACTAGTATAGACCGTCTGAATTCATTTTGAGCAGTTTTGACATCTAATTGTTTGTCTTGTCTATAGAAATTTAAGAATCTGCATTACTTTCCCCCAGTCCTTGCAAAATATGCAGATTCTAAAGCCCTCAGGAAGCATGAAGAGTGCACCATTACTGTCATCATTTGATTATTTTTTGTGTGTCATAAGACAGGGAGCTGGGGTTTAGCTCAGTTGGTAGAGCTCTGCTCTGCACTTTCTAAGAACCTGGGTTCGACGCCCAGCACTGCAAAAATGGGAGAAGGACATGGCAATCTGCTCCTGAAGACAATCCCAAAACAGTCACCATTGAAAACCTTATGAGGGTCTCTATGAGTTGGACCCAACTCAATGGCACCTAACGACAACAAAAACAAGACTTACAAGTTGCCCAGGAGAAACACACATTGCCAGTAGTTCTTCCAGAATGACTACTTTATTAATACTTTGGTTTTACAAATAGCCTTTCAGTGTTTTCTTTTAACTTCTCTTTGTTTTATTCATGGGAGATACTAAAAGCAACATTCTTTTTAGGTTGAAAATTTAAGGCATGCACAGATTGGAGGCGTTTGAGTGAAGCAATAAGCTAAGCCACATTTTGTGCTTGTACCCAGTGTTCCTTGATAAGTTATGTGAAGTCATGTGTGCCTTTGCTGCTTGGATTGCCCTGTGGTTTAGAACATGGACCAGCATTGGGGTGGGAGTGGTTCTGGCAACTTTTAGCCATTTACCATGTGAGGGTGGGTTAATCCCCCAGTCTAGGCTGAGTCTGACATTTCCTGTGAGCTTGAGCCTGTTGGTGTAGCCAAGTCTTCTCCATCCTCTGGGAAGCTGCATCCTAAGTCCTTAGTCACTGGTACTCCATCTTACTTCATCTTCTCCTTTTTCCCTAAGGCTTGGCTCCCAAGTCCTGCCTCCTTGGTCTATGCAAGACTTTGTCAGTGTCCCTCTGTACCTTGACCTAGTTGCTTCACCATTTTGCCATTCAATTTCTTTAATTCTAGGATGTGACCATATTAGACAATCTAAGTGGATTCATTTACCAACAGATATGTATGGAGTGTCCTCTCAGACACTAGATAACTTTTGTTGATTGACTCATTTATTCATTGACTTATATGTTCTGTTTCATAAAGGATTTAGGGCAATGGGCAGGTTAAAATTTGCTTCCATGACCATATGAAGCATTTTCACATGCATCGTCCCATTTGATTATCATAATCATCCCTTAGCCTGCAGCTGTAGCACTATGGCATCCGATCCCATCAGATCTCGGAAACTAAGCAGGGTTGGGCCTGGTTACTACTTATATGGGAGACTACCTGGGAACGCCAGGTAATGGAGGCTTTGGAGAAAGACCTGGCAACCCACTCCCAAAAATCAATCAGCCATTGAAAACCCTATGAATAGCAGAGAAGCACAACAATAGTATTTTTACCTGTTGTACGTAGGGTCACTATAAGTCAGAAACCAACTTCGACGGCACCTAACAACACCAGTAATCATCCCTTGAGGCAGGTTAAGATGGATAGAGATGGCATAGGAGCCCCTTGCGGTGCCCAAATATGATGCTTCCATAGTCCATTTGTTCAATTTAGCCTAGGTAGTATAATCATCCTACTTCAGTTATTCCCAACCTTAAGAGTATATTAAAACACTTGTTTGTACTAGGGACATCTGTCTCTCTGTACTGGAGGTATGGCTTGGGAATCCGCGTTTCTGACCATCAATGGCAATGATTCAGATCAAGGGTCTGCTGGGATGCTCTGCATGTGCTGGACCACTGAGCTGCACCCTCAGCTCATTTTTTTTTTACTTTTTTTTTGGGACAGGGTCTCACTAAGTTACAAAGACTGCCTCTGGTCTCGAACTTGCAATCCTCCTACCTCTGCCTCCCAAGCTGCTGGGATTACAGGTGTGCGCCACCATGCCCAGCTGCTGGCTGAGCTTTCTATGCTAAAATCATCTGTGGCACAGCCTAAATAGTCCCCAAATATTTATTCACTTAATTTATGGACCAAAACCTTCAAGTCAGTATTAGGTAGTAGATATAGAATGAAAAATTTAAGCATAGGTAAATAGGTGATGGCTTACACAGTGGACACATCGGGCAACTC
This sequence comes from Pedetes capensis, assembly GCA_007922755.1. NCBI lineage: Eukaryota > Metazoa > Chordata > Mammalia > Rodentia > Pedetidae > Pedetes > Pedetes capensis. The sequence continues at coordinate 5,684 of VMDO01036295.1, forward strand.
ATGATGTGGTTCATGATGGCATCAGTTAATGGGCCCTTTGCATATCCAAAAGTCAAGCTAACTGGTGCTATATGTACTAGATGCCCAGGTCTCCTTTTTAATGCCCTAGATCTTCTGATTTTACCTCATATGCTTCTCATGTTACCCACGCCACTAATAATTACTTCCCCTTGTTAACAGACTGTTTCCACCATTTTTTCCTTAGATGGCTGCTTCAAGAAGCTCATCCTCCCCCAGCCACTGTCTCCCTGCCAGGGACATTTCTGCCAATGAGGACAGGCCCTCAAATATGCAGTAATGGGGAACTTTATAATAAGATCCTGACCATCTTGGAATAATGCCTCTAACATTTGGCCCTACATTAAAGAGGCACCAGGTGAAGTTTCCTTGTGGTCTCTCACAGTTTATACAAAGACAGCCACCCCACCCCCCAGCCCAGAAGTTGGAGAACAGAGTTCACACTTGCAGCTCTCAGAACTTCTCTGAGCTGCTACTGTGTCTTTGGGGCCATGCTACTGTACCTCCTCTTGCTCTAGTACTACACTGTGTTAAAGGATTTCTTTTTTTAATTGGACTGAGGATGTAGCTCCAGGAAAGAACACTTGCCTAGCATGCATAAAGCCCTGGGTTCCACCCTGAGCAGTGGGGAAAAGAAAAGACTTTCCATAGGAAATGAAGGGAAAATACATGGAACCAACCCATGATGGCATTTCCATGTCTACAGACTTTGCTTTGTCTTCTGTTATCTTGAGTTCACAGAGCTAAAAGACAATGAAATACTGGAATCAATGCAGAAGGGTATGAGTTCAATAATGGGTGGTTTTCTGTTGAAACTCAAATTCTCCCTTCTTTGGCTTTTGGTCCTTGTGTTAAACATTCAGGGTGTAGGGGGGAATTCATCTAAAATGGCCTGCTCTCAGAGTTCTCCCCAGGCTCTGTGTTCACACAGGACCATGTCATCTGATGGAATGGTCCTTCAATAGTGGACAGGGCAAGGGAGGAGGAAGGATGTACCAGAATCACCTGCAGGGCAGTGTATATGTATGGTCATGTTGGAAAAGGCTCCCAACCCTGGTTGGGATATGTGATTGCTCTAAGCTTTAGGTTCCCTTTGTGACAGTTATGCAGGCATCTCAGTCACTTGTCCTCAGAGGCTTGCCTTCTGGTCTTGGTGAATGACTTGTGCCTCTTGAGGCTCTGGTCTAGCCACTTCACTCCAGAAACCTTCTTCTAAGTCATGGAGAAATGCAGATATGCCCATCGTAGGGGAGCAGAGATTTCTTTTCTTCACCTGTGGCTGAGGCCTCTATAACAAAAGATCAATCCACAAAAGAAAAGCATGCACACATATTTAATATCCTTTGTAGGTGGTGGGAACCTTCAGAAATAAAGACCCAAAGGAACAGGTAAACCTGTGTGTGTTGTGCTACATTTGATGTAACTGATTGTCCTGGAAAAGGGACTAGATAGAAAAGCATGGCATAACAGCAATGAACTTGGGGGAATTAGCGAGGCCATTTGCTCAGATCTCTCTCTGCGTCCTAACATCTTCAGAGCTGAGGACATTCCTCTTCTCTGGGTAGTGGGCAGGGGCTCTCCCACAAGGGTCTTCCTGCTGCAGAGGAGAGGCACAGGAGAAGCAAGAGTGACCTTCCTGCTTCCCTGTTTTCTCAGATGCTGAGGCGCTGTATTTTGAGGTGGCAGATCCTGAACCCCATCACTATCTTAAAAGCTTTGGTTGAGGATCAACTCAGATAATGCATGATGAGACATTCTATCTGACCACAGCAACCTGTGTACAATGTTCTCATTTTTGTTAGTTTGTTTTGTTTTGTTAGCTGCTGTCCAGTTGTGTCTGACAATAGCGACTCTTGTACGGTTTTCAATAGCTGATTGTGTCTGGAATGTTTCGGGAGTGGGCTGCAATGTCCTCCTGTTTTTGCGGTGCTAGGGATTGAACTCAGGACCTCAGAGAGCACAGAGCAGCGCTGTACCAACTGAGCTAAACCACAGCCCATGATCTTTGTTGACATGTGGGCCTTTGTCCTTGTTGGTGATTGGTTTGTTTTATCCTTTCCTAGAAGTAGATGTCATTGTACGTTTCTTCTTTCTGCCGGCTGTGTGTGCAAGTTGCTGAATTTCAGAGAGAACTGTATTTCCCTCCTAGGACCTGGTAAAGTCTAAATGAAACGAATTGTGAAGTAATTGGCATTTAGGAGGTCCTTTGTAAAGGTGGGCTTGCTTCCGTTCCACTGCCTGGTTCTCCCAAGTCTCCTGGCTTTGTGTTCACCTGTTATGGAGATGTGTGTGTGTGTGTGTGTGTGTGTGTGTGTGTGTGTGTGTGTAAGAGAGGGAGAGAGAGAGAGAGAGAGAGAGAGAGGCAGACAGACAGAGACAGAGAGAGAAGGGACACCGCCCTCCCCCCCAAAAATATCCAAATAATAAATTACCATAAAATGTAATCACCAATGTACTCACTGGGCAATCTGAGTTTCTGGTAATGGAAGTGCTGTCATTCAAACAGGGAGTACTCCCTGGGAACTAGCAGGAAGGTTTTTTATTTTACCCAGCAACTATAGTAATGGGTCCAAGCATTGATCCTGTGCAGGCCTATAAAAAATTATAAAATGTAACCTCTTGCTTAGGTTGGAAATATTAGATTAATGAGTAGGAAATAGTAAGTGCAAGAGGGAAGTATAATCCAGTGCTGTGACTAATGATAAGTGCTGTAGGTGTTCAGGAAAACATGGTCCTTGAAGGGCCCTGGGCCCCTATTTATATTTTCTAACAACCCCCATAGAGGCAGTCTTGACAGAGATACTACTGGTAAGTTTGAAAGGAGCAAAGAATTAAGACAGATGTGTGAATAGTTCTAGAAGAAATATGATACATAACTCATGCACACATTGGCTATGAATAGTGATTTTTGCAGTGTTCCAGGCTTTTTTACTGAAAGATTTCTGGAAAAACTGGTCACAGGCACAGCCTTCCACTGCAGTTTGGGAATGTCATCATGAACAATGGGGAAAGGACCAGAGGGAATTCCTTCTTTTCTTTTCAGACTTATTCCTTTCCTTCTGTAATTTAGTTATTTGTATTTTCCTTAAAATCATTTGAAAAGAATCATTTTGGAATTAACTTTCTGAAGAAGGTTGACCCAGTCAAGAAGGTGGCACTGCTGGGTCAGGTGGCATTCAAAGACAAAGAGAAAGCACTTCTGTGATCTCTGCAACTTTGGAGGCTGAGGCAGGATGATCATGAGTGGCTTGATGCCAGAGGCAGCCTGAATAATTTAGCAAGACCCTGACTCAAAATAAAAAGTAAAAATGGGGCTGAGGGTGCAGCCCAGTTATAGAGCACTTGTAAAGTATGTGCGAGGCCCTGGGTTCAACCCCCCAAGTAGCACAAAAATACAAAACAAAACAAAATAAGACAAAGAACAAGTGGAACAGGTGGCCAGGAGTGGTTTTGGCTGTAGCAGAGACAAGGGTGGAGGAGGTTTCACCTGTCTGGTTAGCACTTTATACGTTCTTTCCACAGAAATGTGATATCCTTGCAATGATCACATTGCACAGGGATGTGCTTTCAGATGTGATCTTATGAAGACAAAATAAAATTTTGGGGTGATAAGCTGAATTGGGCTTATTATTTAACTTGTAAATTTAAGTGCCCTGGTCAAAATAGTCACACAAAGTCCTCAGTAAATGTGTGTGGAATGCTGATGGGGAGTGGGCATACAAGAAGCAACTTGAGCACAAGGACTTCGGGCACTGGTAAGGGGTTGTCTTCCCATAAAGTGCTCCAGCTCAGAGTGACACAGTTGGGTTTGAAGACTTAGCTGGCATAGGACAAACAGCTCTGTATAAACTCTTTTCATTTTTAAACTATTTCCGTGAGGTGTATTCCAATTTCAACCACATCTTTCCTTTATTATTTTTATTTATCATTTATTTTATTGTTGTTGTTGTTAGGTGCCATTGACTCATGTCCTACTCATAGTGACGCTCATGGGGTTTTCAACGGCTGATTGTTTCAGGATTGCCACATCCTTTTTCCATTTTTGCGGTGCTGGGAATCAAACTCGGGACCTCAGAGGCTGCATGGTGGTGTTCTACCAACTGAAATAAATCCCAGTCCCCATTTTTTTTTTAGTGTATATTAACTATAAATAATGGGTTTCATTGTGACCTTTTATACATGCATGTGACATACTTTTCTCTTCTCTTTATTTCTGAAACTTCAATTCAAGTTCCAAGACTGGACATGAAATATTTAGGATTTTGTAAGGTAAGTCACAATTGTAGATTGACAGAGAGCACAGCCTTTTTTTTGTGAGTGTGTGTGTGTGTGTGTGTGTGATACTGGGAGTTGAACCCAGGGCCTCGCGCTTGCATGCTTTGCAAGTGCTGTACCACTGAGCTGCACCCCCAGCCCCATTTTTTTTTTTAACTTTTTAAAGACAGGGTCTTGCTAAATTACACAGACTGCCTCTGGTCTTGAACTTGCGATCCTCCTGCCTCCGCCTCCTGGAGCTCAGCTTCTTTAGAAATTTTATTTTAGTCAAGTGGGCATGGAGGGCAGAGATGAAAACTCATTCTCTAGAGGTATTTACTTCCTTAATTGTTCTGGGATTGTGGTGCATAGCCATGTAACTACTTTGGGGTACATTTTGTTTTCAGGGTCTGTCCAGAAACCTGTTGTGTACTGTGTTTAAGGCATGGCAACTGTTCTTTTTATATTTTTAACATACTTTTTCATAACTTGTGGTCTCTACTTCCTATCTTCTAAAATAGGAGTTAATTATGTGGCAACTTGAAAATTACACAAGTAATCACTACTTTTTACCTGCATTGAACTGGAAGTGCAAAGCAGGTAGAAGATTTTAAAAACAAGAGTTTGATCTGAGTACCTCAGCACTGGCTCTGTTTCCTACCACAGAAGGTTCTGGAGATGAAATGTGTGTAGACACATGTTACTGAGCCCTGGAACCTGACAGGTCTGGCAGAGCCAGCATCTTACTCAAGTTTCTTTTGAGGATATTTGAATCCTCCTTCTCCTCCCCCCCTCCCTCTCCTCCCTGTCCTCCTCCCTCTCCTCCCCCTCCTCCTCTCTCTCCTTCCCTTCCTCCTCCTCTTCCTTCTCTCTCTTTGTTCTTTTGGAATTTACTACTATTTTTTCTGTATTGTGTAGTAACTAGAACCAATCCTTTTGTTACAACCTCCCCCACCCCCAGTCCTGCCAGTTATAAAATGGTGATAAGGAGAAATTATTGGAAAGTGATAAAAACAGGAATAGGGATCAAACATTGAGTTCTGGTTTTTGGAAAAGACAAAGCAATATTGCATTAGTTTGTTTCCTGTTACTGTGACAAAACTACCCAAGGCTGAGTGATTTGTAAAGGAAGAAGTTTATTTAGCTTGTAGTTTTGGAGCCTGAAAGTTCAAACAGCATAGTCCTAACTCTAGCTAGGGCTACTCTGGGTGCATCAGCTCGGGTAGATGGTGGCACAATGGTGAGAGCATGTCCTCTTGTATTTTCCAATCTTAGATACATATGATTATATATTGTATAATATTATTATCCTCCCCACATCTGTCAGTTTGCCATACTGTGGAGCCTTGTGTGTTGCTGTAATGCTGAAAGCTATGCCACCAGTATCTCAGATACCAGTGGGGCCACCCATGGTGGACAAGTTTCAGCTGGGCTTCCAGACTAAGACTGACTAGGGAGTAGGGCTTGTCAGGCTACTCCTGAAACAATTAGCCATGAAAAACCCTATAAATAGCAGACATACACTGTCAGATACAGTGCCAGAAAATGAGCCCCTCAGGTTGGAAGGCACTCAAAAGACTACTGGGGAAGAGTTGCCTCCTCAAAGTAGAGTCTATCTTAATGATTGAAATGGAGTAAATCCTGAGGGACTTCCAATTGCTAATGCGACACTACTCAAAATGAGCAAGAACTGTACACATCCATTAATAATTGGAATATGGAATGTACCTATCATGAATCTAGGAAAATTAGAAATCATCAAAGGGAAATGGAGCACATAAACATCAACATCCTAGGCATATGGGAGCTAAAATGGACTGGCATGGGCCATTTTGAATCAAATAATCATATGGTCTACTATGCTGGAAATAACACATTAAAGAGAAGTGGGGTTACATTCATCATCAAAAAAGATATCTCAAGGTCTGTCCTGAAGTACAATGCTATCAGTGATAAAATAATATCCATACACCCACAAGGAAGGCCGGGCTGGGATTTAGCTCAGTTTACAGCACTGCTCTGCAGTCTCTGAGGTGCCAAGTTCTATTCCCAGCACTGCAAAAATGGGAGAAGGATGTGGCAATCCACTCCCGAGGCAATCCCAAAACAATCAACCACTGAAAACCCTATGAGGGTCACTATGAGTTAGATATGACTCAAGGGCACCTAACAACAACAACAAGGAAGGCCAGTTAATATGACTATTATTCAAATTTAACACTTACCATTAAGGCTATGGGCTGGGATTTAGCTCAGCTGGTAGAGCACTGCGCTGCAGTCTCTGAGGACCTAAGTTCAATTCCCAGCACCGCAAAAATGGGAGAAGGGCCTGGCAATCCACTCCCAAGGCAATCCCGAAACAGCCATTGAAAACCCTATGAGGGTCGCTATGAGTCAGATACTGACTCGCCAGCACCTAACAACAACAACATTAAGGCTATAAATGAAGACAGGGAAGATTTTTACAAGCTTCTGAAATCTGAAGTAGATCAACTATACAAGCAGGATGTACTGATAATTATTGGTGACTGGAATGCAAAAGTTGGAAACAAAGAAGAAGGCTCAGAAATTGGAAAACATGGCTTTGGTAACAGAAATGATGCTGGAGGTCACATGATAGAATTTTGTCAGACCAATGACCTCCTCACTGCAAATACATTTTTTTCACCAACATAAACAGCTAGTATGTACACAATTCACCAGATGGAGCATGCAGGTACCAAATTGACTACATTTGTGGAAATAGATGATGGAAAAGCTTGCTATCAAATGTCAGAACAAGACCAGGTGCTGATTGTGGATCAGAGCATCAACTACTCATATGCAGGTTCAAACTGAAACTGAAGAAAACTAGAACAAGGGTGAGAGCCAAGGATTGGCCTTGAATATTTCCCACCTGAGTTCAGAGACCACTTCAAGAACAGATTTAATACATTCAACACTAATGACAGAAGCCCAGATAAATTGTGGCATGACATCAAAGACATCATTCATCAGGAAAGCAAAAGGTGGGCAGAGTCAAGATGGCAGACAGATAACACACACCTTCTGTTCCGGAGCAATAAGAAGCCTCTATTAGGCGTTTAAAAGTCAAATTGAATAAATAGAAACAGAGATAATTTAGTTTGAGAGAGAGAGAATGAAACTAGGCATACACTGAAATCAAGGATTAGGCTTCAGAGGAGCTACACAGTGGCCAGCAGTGGGACCGCTGCCATTTCACCATCACACAGGGAGCGGATAGAATCCCAGAGACTTGGAGGGGATTTCGAGCACACGCACCCACGGGCCCGGACCCAACACGGAGTGCAACCTTGGCAGCACACTCTCACCACGCCTGCGGGACACAGACTGCAGTTCCTAGGTGAGTCACCGTGAGGGAGCACACAAACGCCCTCCATAGCGGCCGCGGAGCGAACGGGGAAGCCGGTGCCAGCGATCTGCGTCTAGAGCTGAGATGCGGCTCCCCTCCCTTCTGTTGTGGCGGGTCAGGCCTGCGGTCTCGAACTCCACAGAAATTTGGGCACACATATGCCCGGATCCCAGACACATCAGAGGTGAGCCCAAATCACCCCACTGTGCTGCGGAGAGATCTGGGGCTTGTGGAGGTGGCTAAGTCGCGCGCGGCCGGGGGAGCTCCTTTGCGGCGGAAACTGGCAGCACAGCTCGCCCCTGGCGGAGAAGTTCTGAGCGCGACTGCGGCACACAACAAGGCTGTGGGGAGGAAATCTCTGATTTGGGGAATTGGTGCCCGATCTACGTGGGACAGGGAGAACTTCAGGGAAGACCCCACAGGTTCCACTGCCCCTCGAACAGTACAGTAGTCGCGGAGTGTTTCGTGGAACAGTCTCTTTGGGCACTCGGGGCCCCAATTAAATCCAGATTGTTATGAAGAGCTTGGCTATATGGACCCAATGAGACCGATGGTTACTGCGGATTGTGTGGAAATACTGCCACCATGAGCTCTATCGGGAACATTGCACCCTGCATTATAGAATCCACCTGGTTGAACTGGATGTAATAGTTCAGACTCCATCCTCAAGATAATATGTTTTTACTGTTAACAGGGTCTTGAGCCTGCTTCCTTTGTGGAAGCTGGACTGACACTCTGTGGCCCCAGCCCATATATTTTTTGCTTTTTGAGATAGGCTCTTGTTGGGCTGCACAGATTTTGGGCTTGAGACCCTCCTGCCCCTATCCCGCAAGTCACAGGGATTCCAGGCGTCCTTCACTGCACCTGACTGCAAGAATTGTTATATGTATGGGGGAGAGTCTATGCGTGAGGTCTGGAATTTTATATTTTATTCTATTTTTTCTCTTTTCTTTGTATTTTACTTTTTTAAATTTTTTATCTTAATTTTATTAGTACTATAATTTTTTTTCTTCTTCTTTTCTTTCCTTCTATGGGGGTTTGAACTCAGGGCTCTGCGCCTGCTTATCTGGTAGGTCCTGGATTGCCGCGCTGCACCCCAGGACCCCATTTTTTTTCTTTTATTTTTTGCTTTTTGAGACAGGGTCTAATTGGGTTGCACAGAAATCGGGTTTGCGTCCCTCCTACCTCCGACCCCCAAGCCACTGGGATTGCAGGTGTGCACCACCACACCTGACTACAAGTGTTTTTATTAGTGTTTGGGAGAGACCATATGTGAGATTTGCCTCTTTTTTGTCCTTTCTTTCTTTTCTTTCTTTCTTTTTTTTCCTTTTTATTTTTCTCTTTTTCTTCCCTATTTTTCCTCCTTTCTTCTCTTACTCCCTTCCCTTTTTCTACCCTCCTCCTCTATTTCTTAAGCTATATATGTGTCATTGTTCTAATACTTTATCCCTTAAATCTCAACCTTAATATTAACTTTGACAGTAATTTCTATTAACCTCTGTCCTCTACCTCTTCCTTCCACCTCTTCTATCACCAGATCCCCCCTATTTCTTACCCCACAGAAGAGAAACGGAATCTATCACCTCCCTAACCCTTTCCCCCCCTGGAGTCGGACTGGTAGATTCTGTTTTCTGGACCCCGCTATGGGAAAATCAAATAAAATGACAAAAACCACAAGGGGGCAGGATGGAGCTGAAGGCTTCACAGATCATACAAACACAAATGACTCGCATTTACTAGAGATCGCTGAGTCAGAGTTCAGAGTCATGGTTATAAACATGCTAAGAGAAATAAAGACAAATACTAAAAATACACTGGAGATAATTGAAAGAAAGGTTTCTAATTTGGAAGCTGCTCTGTCATCCCAGTTAGAAATGATTAAGAAAAATCAAGCCACTTTGCTTGATACTCAATCCAAATTATCAGAATTGAACACAGCTAAAGAATCCTTCT